>JAGVVM010018945.1:0-71985 GCA_019149425.1 Psidium friedrichsthalianum | reverse complement strand
CCATGAAAGATCGAAGCGCATGAGACGACGAAGCGTATGCTGTCAGAGAATTTTGACATGAGGACCTTGGTGAAGCATCCTTTGTCCTTGAGATTGAAATCTACAGGGATCGTTCACGCCATGTTTTGGGTTTATCTGAGAAGACATATATTGATCGCATTTTGGAGAGATTCAACGTGCAGGACTGCAAGTCAGGTATTGCTCATGTTTGTAAAGGTGATAAGTTGAATCTTTCACAGTGTCCTCAGACAGAAATGGCGAAATCCGAAATGAAGAATGTACCTTACACCAGTGCACTTGGGAGCATTATGTATGCTCAAGTATGCACTAGCTAGACATTGCTTTTGCAACAGAACTTCTGGGCAGATAGCAGTCAAACCCAAGACATAATTATTGGGTTGCTGCCAAGAAGGTCCTGAGGTACTTAAAGAGGACAAGGGACTACATTATGACTTACAGGCATGTTCAGAACCTGCAACTTGTTGGATACTCGGATTCGGATTTTGTAGGCTGTCAAGACGACAAAAAGTCAACAACAGGCTATATATTCATGTTGGCAGGCGGTGCAATGTCATGGAAAAGTGAGAAACAGAAATATATATCCTCCTCTACCATACAAGCGGAGTTCAGAACGTGCATTTCAGATGCTACTCAGGCGATTTGGCTCCGGAACCTCATTAGGGAGTTGACTATATTTGATTTTGTTGATAGACCCATATAGTTATATTGTGACAATAACTCTGCGATGTTGTTTATTAACAACAACAGAAGTCTCAAGGGGTCTAAACATATGGAGGTCAAATTTCTGACCATAAAGGAATCCGTGCAGAAAACTGATGTTGCAGTAGAGCATATTTCTACAGATGATATGATTGTAGACCCACTGAATAAAGATCTTCGCCCTTGTATTTTTGAGCGACACGTCGCTAGTATGAGCTTAGAGGCATCATTAGATGCTGTGATTTAGTGGGAGACATCTTTTAGTTTGCTCTAATAAAGTTTACATATGTTTTGTTACATTTTGTAACATAATGATATGTATTAAAAGTGTTTGTAGCACTATTAATGTTAAATACATATTCTTGTAAATCTTGAGGCATGTGTAAACCTCGAGTAATGGCTATGTGCATTTGGTTATTAGCCGTGATTATATGTCTTGTTACACATAAAGCAAAGTTAACTATAAAGCTGAGACATATACAGGTTCATTAGAACCATATGGATATTCTCTAGTGGCACATCAAGTTCTGTGTCGCAAAAGGAGAGAGAATGGTATCCGACAAAGTGGATAACACATAAAGTGTATCTTCTTTTGAGGTGTTATCTAATTGCCACACTACCATATTAAATTCATATCAGTAAAGTTGAGGACATTTGTGACCATGGATGGCTCTGTGTTTGCTGACTGGCATGATCCGGTGTTTAAGATTTTATGGGATCGGATTGACCATTAAGAATAATCCTTAAACCAATATAAATGCGCGCACTATAGTACAGTTTCAATTAATGCTCGCTCAAGTGAGAGAATGTTAGAGTTTTCCTAATGTGGGTTTGCCTTAATTGAAATTGTAATTGACCGTTTTACTGTATTAATTTACCGTCTACGGAATTGGTTTAATAAAAACTCAAGTCAAGCTTGATTGTTTATCCTTGGCCATGTTTGTTTATTTTTCTTTTATAAGATAGTTTGCACAATTACAAACAAACACGCTCATAATATATGTTCCCTTGTGCTTTGTCCCTTCAGAAAAAAAGATGAATTATATTTCCCTAGCCATGATCTTATGGAATGAGATTATAATTCGTATAGAATTTCATTGTCCACCCTTTGTATTAAGGGATAATGTTATTCTATACCATTATCCGCATATTGACTTAAATCAAAGGGTATGTAGTGGATAAATTCTCTGACCCTAATTTTTGGGTATGAGCGACTTAATTGGAAAATTCAAAATTAAAGGGATATTATGGGCATTTTTGTTTATCTTTGTTCATATTTTTTCTCTCACCTACCATCGTAAAAGGAAGAAAAAAATAAACTGATGCATGCCACGTGTATATTTGGACACATTTTGAGGAAATAGCTATGAAAAGTGAAACGCATATGGCACAATCAATGACGGACCAAAGGATGGGCTGGTGATTTCTAGCATCCTTATCAGCAATTTTTGGTCAATATTGGTCTAGATTGAATTGGCACAATGCAAAATATTTAAAATTCAATTAGAAAAATATATTTAGGACTAAATTCCCGTAACTTCTGTGAAGGATGTGCTATGATTTGTCTAATTGGACATAAAAATGTTCCTTTCTATCCCCTCCTTGAGCTGGATACATATTGACTGGATAAATCTTTGACGGGTAAAGCTATTTTTTGGATGCAGAATGTGAAGAGTACTTTTAAGATGTCTCTTTTCGTGGTTGGGGAGATTGGTGGCAATGACAACAAAATATCCCTCCTTTGTTGGTGGAAGCATTAAACAGCTACATGCTTTGATACCACCAGTGGTCGGAGCAATCACTCGTGCCGTCAGTGTATGTCCCCCGAACCTGCTTCCATTCTTCACATACATCTAACATGGAAGCAATCTGAATTATGTTCGTTAAATGGAGCAATGACACTAATTTGAGGATCGCTCTGGTCCTCTAGATCATCACGTATCATTGGCATGTATCGTCAGAAAGTACTTCTTAGGCATGCGCTTAAGATTCGATTCTCGTAATAAAATCGAAGGTCAGTTTAATACGAGCATGTGGAATTTAAAAATGAAAAGGAAATGTGTTTTTCACTGTGCCGTTCATGAAAAAACTTCTTTCGATTATTGTGCACAATGGAACTTCACAACTTCTTATTTTTCTTTCTTTACTTTTTCCGGTCGAGCTATTATAATCATAACAGATGCTGATAGAAGAAGGGGCTGTGGATCTGGCGGTGCCGGGAAACTTGCCGGTAGGCTGCTCCACGGTGTGTCTAACTTTGTTTCATAGCCCTAATAGGTCGGCTTACGACCAGAGAACCAGGTGTCTTAGGGCTTACAATGCTTTTGCCAAGCATCACAATAACTGCCTCAAGCAAGAACTGCAAAATTTGAGAGAACAATACCCTCATGCAAGAATCATGCACACGGATTGTTACGATGCCTCCATGTCTATCTATCACACTCCCAAACACTATAGTGAGCCTTCTTTTCACTTATCTTTTTTCCCATTCAGGTTTCGTCGTCAACACATATCTTTTGCTTGAACTAATAATTTTGTAATCAACCGTACATACATGACTTTTAATTTCTACACATCACATTCATCACCATTTTTTAAAGTAAGGGATAAGAGTATTAAAAGTCTTAAAACTTGTCACAAAAGTGGGATTGAGTTCTAAAATTTTCAAAAAAATACAATTAAGTCCTAGAACTTATAATGAACTTGCAACGGAGTCTTTTAAAAAAGTCTAATCAAGTCTTAAAACTTAAAAAAAGTGACAATTTCTAGAAGCTTATTGTTCTTTTGAAAGTTTTAGGATTTAATTGCACTTTTGTGATAAGTTTTGAGACTTCCAATACACTTATCCCTTAAATTAAATACATATCTATCTTTTAATAACAAATGAGATCAATAACTATAGATGACTTTGTATAAAAAAAGAAAGTGTTTCATGGTCTGTAAATCAAATGAAAGCCAATTTTTTCCTCTTTCGCCCAAAACTTTCTCCCTTTGCCTCTAGACTTAACATTGTGCTTAATCACAAAGCCAATTAAGGTTGAAATGACAAATTGTGTGGACCGGTGTAATGAAGCCAAATCTTAAAGCATAATTTAGTGATGGATTGTGGGTCCAAGTGAATTGAGTCGATATCCATTGAACTTTCTCCTTAGCATGACCTTTTTTTTTTCCCCCAAATCTTAAATATTTGCATCCTGCGATTGGCAAAAAGAAAGGGTTCCGAAGGTCTGATCTGAACGATTTTTGAGGCTGGGACTTCGGGCTTGTTCTTTTGTTTTTCATTTTGGAGGGTTTGGGCCTTTGGGTTTTATGTTTAAGCCCGAAATTTCTCAGACCAGCCCGAACAAATTCCTAAAACAAAAGGGGACAGACACACACACACACATGAAAATGTAAATAATGGAGAATACATTATCTATGATCATGAATGCATAAATGAGTTATACTGATGAAATGACCGAGAATTGATATGTCAATATGGGTTGAATTTAGAAAAAGTGGCCCAATACTTTAAAAAATGATTCTTCAAGTCCAAAATATAATAACCAATCATTTTAATTTTTTCAAAAAGAAGCATCGGTCTAGGCCGAAACCGGCTCGGCCCAAATCGGTTTAGTTCGATCCGGCCCTTTACATATGATCGGGCCAGACCTGCAGATCGGGCCTGAAAATGTGCCTTGTGGCTTGGCCCACCCGACTAGTACTCACCCCTATCGGAACCTATAAACAATGAGTAATTTGGTACGAATTTTAAGCAAAATACGTAACTTTATCAGGAAGAAATTACTCTTGCCGTTTACTTTGACCTAAAAATTAGGAATGTTTTAACAAAGGAAATAAATTTGAGATTTTAGTTGTTTTAGAAAATTAACTAAATTTCTTCCATGATGTTTGAGCACAAGCTCGCGGCCGCGCGGACATCTCGATTATATAAAAAAAAACTAAATTTCTTCCATGATTGTGCTTTCGGCCAATCAAAATTACCATTTCCCCATTTAGTTGCCTTGAGAAATTTCATGCCCTTAATTTCATATGTTGGCATTTGTCAATGTAGGTTAATAAAGTGCCAGAATTGCACTTAGTCAGCAACATAAAGAAAAAAAAAAGCTGTAATTTTCATTCTCCAATATTGATGAGTGCGCTCACCGTAGGCTTTTATGGAGGGACACTGAGGGCTTGTTGTGGAGAAGATGGTCCGCACAACTTCAATAATTCAGCAAGGTGGTGTGACCGCTTGCACGATCCGTCGGCATTCGTCAAATGGGATGGGTTTCACTTGATCGAATCTGCCTATCATCAAATTTCCCAAAGGCTTGATCTACCGTGGCTTCACATCTCCGCCACTCATATCTTTGTTTAATTTTTTGAATTACAGCCCTTTTTCACAAACGAGTATGGTGAACTAAATGTTTTGGTTGTGGAGCCTTACACTTTGCCTTTCTGTCTTCTTCTTTCAAGCCTTAGGGTTTGGATTGAAAAGTGAAGTGCTACAATTAAGTGGAGATGATATAATTGAATAGTTTGTGAACCTAGGATACTTAGAATTATAGTAGGGCTTCATGAAATATCTACATAGAAATAATGGTGATGGCATATTTTCGTGAGCTATTTTTCATAGAAAGAGAATTGATATATAATCTATTCAAAGAAAGTCGTGTACGGTCCCTCCAAGGTGTTAGACCTAGTACACCCGACTCGAAGACAATTTGATACCAATTAGATATCCACTTGGCCACGCTAGTACCAAATTTAGGAGTGAAACAATTAAGAAAAGGTGTAGATTGAACATCAATGTGATTCCTAATGTCTCTTTGTATCATGATGATGAGCAGTTGGCAGTCGCATTTGCTCTGAAGATTTGTCTGGACAGACGCAATTTTCCCATTAAACCAAAGAAAGACGGCATCTGCCCGACAGAAGTTACGACAAGAGGAAGTCAACTTCCTCAAATTTCAGCAAGAAATATACAAAAGGCATGAGTGAATTTATAAACTTTGCCATGTCCAGCATAGTTTAGATAAGCGGCAGTATAAATAGTGAACCTTTTTCTGAGTCAAATTATTATAAGTGAAATGATTATAAATATGTTTTTCCGACAGTTGCGTCTAACAAGGGTTGCTTGCACATTTCCTGATGCTTTCAAATTTACACCCATTTGTCTCGATCAGATTTACTATAGTCGAGGTTTTATCATTTTTTTCCGTACTAGACATGATGAGAGGTAATTTTGCTAATTTTTTTTTATTGAATCTGTTAGCCGTTTCTTGAAACTTGAAATATACCAAAATTTTGGGCATATACATCATCATTTTTCAAGAACTGGTACGACATTTATTAATATAAGAATAAGATGCGTTTGGTTCAGCTTTTTAAAAGTCTCTCGGGCTCCCAAAAGCTCCTTGAGGAAAATGTGAGGCGTTTGACGGCCATTCCCAAAAGGCTTTGGAAGGAAAGCTGGCCTAGGTAAGGCCGAAACCTCAGAGCTAGTAGGCACCAAATTTGAGCTTTCAGCAATTTATGCTAGGTTATGATTTTTTTTTTCTATAAAACTATCCTCACTTGTTCTTTCAAATTTCCATTTTCCCTTCATTTTTTTTCCAACATTTTTATTTTTAATTAACAAAAATAAAACCCTAGAGCTAAGGCCGCCAGCACCGGCAACCATTAGTAGAGTCCCCTTTAAACTAAACGTATTTGCATTCCCTCAAAGTCCATTTCTAAAGTCGAACTAGACACACCCTTAAGGTCTAAGCGACCCAAGTAGGCATTGAGCATCTCAAAAGCAATTTTAATAGGAACAAATCACAATGATGATACGTTACAATGGGCGGAAGAATTCATCTCAAAAAGCTAGCTTGCTTGGAGAGGGAACCCAACCTATTATAAACCCTAGGACCTTGCCCGCATTATCCTCCCTCTCTTTAATGATTCTGCAACCTCGCAAAACGGGGCCCCGTGGAGGACGCCTTGGGTCACCACCAAGGATTGTTGTAGGTTTTGTGGGCGGGCCGCCCATAATCTGCAATGTAACAGCTCGTTGTTCAATGTAAGCTAAAATTCTTTAACTTCGAAGCAAAAAGAGGATAAGGGACACTACTTCTCTCTCAAATGATAAAACAAGAACTCCTCGCCTTTAATTTGTGGAAATAAGGTATGTTCAGTTCGATCAGTGATTTATCTTCCAACAGACTGCAACCCCGAGGATAAAGTGCCAGAAGGTGGGCATCCAAGGTGTGGCTCTAATACCATCTTGATGTGTAACAATGGGTGGAAGAACTCATCCTGAAAAACTGGCTTGCCAGGAGAGAAAATCCAACTCATCATAAACCCCATAATATTATTTTATATGACCGATGTCAAATGATGAATTTTTGTATGCCGTTGTCATCTAATGTTCACACAAGTCGATCAATCTACCAGCATAATTAAGGGTTAATTATCATGACTGTGTACGGTAAAGAGCTCAGCTCCACGAATAGGCTTAATGGTTAAGTACCAAATGAACGCGTCTATTATATGTGCTATGTCTCGTTTATGAAATTGAGAATATTACCTTAGAGAGACGATGCAAAAAAGTAAATAATCAAACCACTTGTATTATTAGGTTAACATTTAATAATATCTGTACGAATAGAGACGACTATATTCATGACCATGTCCAAGCAAATGTGATATGCAATTATCACTTGCATTTCACCTAGTTTTTTTAACATATATAGCAAGTCTTAATTTACAGAACCTTAAATCTATCAAGGAAAAACATACAACCAACCAAGTTGTGTGCTTCTTTTCGATTCCTCCATGATTTATAATGTAATCCAAACATAGATAATACGTGGAAGGACACAAATCAGACGCACGATATGTAAGATTAATCTACTCAAGAATCCCAAATGGGACCAAAAGCAGCAATCCCTTCGGTCTTGCACGCGTTCACCACGTCCCTACTTCCCTCGGGTTGCTCGTGACGATCACCACCTCAGCGCCCCACTTCTTCGCCGTGTCCACGCTCATCTTCGCCACGTTTGGCCGCCCGTGCACCGCCGTGTCATGCACGATCATCTTGTCTCTCGAGTGACGGCTGACCATCTCGTTGATCTCCTTGCCGAAGTTTTGCTCCACGTTCTTGGCCACCCACAACATGCAAACGCTCGCTTTGCACGGTTGGAGGAGGAACGATAGGAAGACACAAATGCCGGAGCCGGTGGCAACTAGCAGGACCCGGTCGTACATGTTGACAAGGTAGGGTAAGCCCGCGAAGTGAACCTGGCGGACCCAGAGGTGGGCTGGAGGATTTGCGACGAGGGACTTCGTGAAGTCGCCAACAGCTCCGGCGAGCATCATGTGCTCATCCTTGCCGTCGGAGATGATGCCGAAGGCATGCCACTCTGATAGAGGGGATGGGCTGATCCGACCCAAGATGCCTGTTGTTGGAAAAGTACGCTTAAAATAAAATAACATCGAGAATGTCTTCAGCTGAAAAAAAAAAAAAATCAAATCATTACATACCTGCTTTGACTCCCCCGTGGAACTTGATTATGGAGGCATGCCCCGAAGGAGAAGACACCTTGACCGGCACTCTCCTCACCGTCACCCACGGTACTATTATCAAAACCGTAATCCCCACCGTGAGCCAAAACTCTTGTTGCCTCACCAGCCTCGACCCCAACTCGTCACTCTTGTAACTCTTGGTCCTCGGGTCGTACGCGACGGTGAGGATGACGAACCCCCAGAGGAGGCCGAGGGCCGACCACCCTGCGAAGCGGTGGGTCCGCTCGAACACGTTGTGGTGTAGGTGGCGCACGAGCGGGAACGCCGCCAGCGAGGAGAGAGCAATGAGCGCGAGGATCGCCGACGCAACCCCAATGATCTCGGGCGACGTGTTGTCCCGGTCCTTTAGGGTTAGGATCAAGGCGTAGACCAGCCATGCGAGGGACGAGACACCGCACCCGCTGTGGATCCCACCGACGCTCTGCAGGAGGGAGGTCGTGGTCGTCTTGGCGAGGAGCGGGACCCATGAGTGGCCGAGCAGCTTCACGGCCAGCCAGAAGGCGACGCGCAAGAAGGCCTCGCTCCGGCACAGAGTGAGCGCGAAGATGTTGGCTATGGAGAAGAGGGCGGCACGGTTCCTCGCATAAGGGAAGTGTCCAGTCGCCGCAAGGACGAGGGCCACAACATTTAGGGTCAAGCAAACGACGAACAGCCGCTTGTACACCGTGAACAGCCCTTGGTCAAGGAGTATGACGGATAGCCTCGACGACTCATGCCCTCGTGAGGGCTTCGAGGGAGGCGGGTCGATCTTTGAGGCCACTTCGGCTTGCTCTCTCTCCGCATGTTTTCCGGGCTCGACGTAAGTGCCTTCCTCGAGCGTTTCGAAAACCACATCATTTCCTTCATCGCCGTCGAGGTCCAGGTCAAGGTCACAAAAATGGCTACTCGCTTTGCTCATCGACCGCTGAATCAACGACGACGGAGCGACCCTAGACGAGCTTCCGCCAGACCACGGAAGCCAAAACCTTTTGCTTCCATAGTCGGTCAGCTGGGGAGCTCTCTGAGGCGTGGCAATGGCGAATGGATCTGCGTGAGGCTTGATCTCAAATGCCACGCCTCTACAGCTCGAGAACCTCACTTGGCTTTCCATGAGGACTATTTGCTTGGTTTGTGCGCGATGCTTTGGGATGCGTTCGTGAGGAAATGGGTCGAGTTTGTTCTTTTTGGTCGAAGGGTCGAGTTTATATAGAGGGTCGTGCGTGGTTATTCATTGGAGAGAGTTGACAGTGATTTAGCAATCATTTTTGAATTTGAATTGGTCAAGCATTAATTGGCCAAACGATCACCTCCATCCAATCACAGGCGATGTTGCTCTTGAAAGTGAAAGGTCGATAGAACAAGTTAAGATTGCATTGACAACCGCCGTTGGTGCGTCAAGTGGCCTTGCTTGCGTGCCATTGTATCAATAATTATTCCGTCAACTTTTCTGGATATTTTCAGCCCAAAAACAATCCAAATGTTGATCTTGACAAAGTATTAGATCATCCCCAATTCCATTTGGAGCAATATTACTAGCCTTGCCTGGTGAGAGGCTTTAACGTGTTTGAATAATTTGTCTTTGATTATTTTGTTAGACAAGGATTTGTATTCAGAGGACCCTTAAGTTGAGCAATAAAGATGAAGTTTGTTCTTGGCCCAAAAAAATTATACGGTCAATGTGAATTCCAATATTACAGAAGTTGAAACAAGAAATTAATTGAAAGACAATTTTCATCAATATTATTGAAAATGTGTTTCGAGTTTAAGCTCGAAGCGAAAATCTAATTTTTTTTAAACTAAATAAATAAATTGGAATTTCTATGGACGCACAAAATCAAGTGAAGCTGAATATACGAAAATATATTTCCTCTTTGAAGTCATTGAGTTTAATCAAAAGGGAAATTAATGTATTTTTTCGTTTCCATGTTTATTCCGAGTTGAAGTTTCCCTGTTGCAATCCAACTGTGCCTTGGAGTCGTTGGCCACCAAAAATAGAAACTCCAATGTGCGAATTTGACCATGTCTCGATCAAATTTAGTCTCATATATTATATGAATATATATGCTTTCTGCAACAGGAACTTGATTACAGAAGGAGCGCCGCTTAACTAGGAATTATTGAAGCGCCGTCTTCAAGCGAGTGCTTGGCATTGAGTCTTCATTTTGTTCGTGATATTACATCAAGTAATCAAGTGTCGAAACCGATTAAATCTTATGACAGGATTTGTGTAATTCTTTATTAAGATTGAGAGATTATTTTGTGAGGAATTGGGAGCTAAACATTATGTATATTATTGGATGTAATTAGAGTTGGGAACAGTGAGAGTATTTGAGTGACTCAAATGTGATTTGTAATCTTCGATTGTGTCGCTTGTTCTATAGTAGAATTCGTTACTGCTTTTTCTATGGACGTAGATCTCTACGATCGAACCATCTGGTGTCCGATTAATTTTTTCGTTCTGTCTATTTATTATTCGATCGCTTGTTCCGTACAATAATTCTCCAATGGCACATATTGATTAGGAAAAACAAAGGAGTCTTAACTTTGATTTTAAGTAACCCATCTCATATTAAACATGATAGTTTTGTCATTTGGAATATAAGTAGGCGTTTTCTTAAGAGATCACCATTCTAGTAGTGTTTTTACCTGAACATGCTCAAAATTTGAGTTTCAATACGAAAACAAGTTGTTGCCAAAAGGCGGCTTTCATGAGACTTCGGTCCTTATATCTTCCACATAAATACTTTCCCTTGTTAAATGTGCAATTCAGGTAGTTCTTGTTTCCTTCACCATCCAAGAAGTCCGCAAGGAGCCACCTAGCTAACTTGCCTCCGTTCCCTCTTCAAAGCATGTCCTTACAATTCCATCTGTTTTCGTGGGTATCATACTTGAACTACGCACTACTAGAGGGTGTTCTACTCTGATATCAGGTGGTGACACCATGACCTACCCACTCTTGATTTTCTCTACTTTGATTCATTCCATTCCGACCCTCACAATTTTGTCTTTAATATGTAGTTAGGTAGGTTTCGAAATATCCCCCGCTCTAGCTTTGTTCTCTTAAAGACAAGCTTAACGTTGGGGCTTGATTAGTCAACTAAGCCAACACACCTGAAAGGTGCTTCTAATGAGTTGACATAGACAGAAACTTGTCTAGATCTCAATCCCTGCAACAAGACAAAATATTATCCGCAAAAAGAACGAATAGTCTGGCATACATGTGACTCATTCACGAGTTATGACGCAGCAGGGCTGCCCGTCCAGTTTGAATCGGAAGATGTCTATGTTTTGAACCAGAACGTTGACAAGATATCGATAGAAGAATTAGAACTTTCGAAAATCCAAGTAATTAAGATCACAACATCGGTTTCTCTCATCTCTAAAACGACTTTGGTGAAGACGCTAAATTTGAAAATCGAAATACGTGATGAAATAATGGAACTACACAGCACTCTATCGAATATATCAAATAAGCAGTTGATGATATTGTCCAAAAGAAAGAAAGATTTGGGTTCCTTAAAAGTTGGATGTCCTCTTTATTTTATATAACAGTATATAAGAAAGTGGCCATTATAAACGGAAGCAAGCATAGTTGTTCATACATATGTAGCCAATCGCAGTCATTGAACAATACAAAACTTCTTTCATGATCGAAATATGCTACTAATGACCCTGTACACTGTATGCGGAGTTAATGTTGCCCCCAAGAATGCACGTGAAAATTATTACAAAAAAAAAGATCGTAATAAGGAATTTGTTTTTGCTAGAAGCATAATAAAGATCATGTTAACGAGCGAAATATTGCTTTGTGCTTAAGAAGTTTATATTTGAGGGATACTCTACGATTTCAATAAGAAGCCAAAAAAAAAATGCTTTTTTCTTCCCAATATGGTTGTTACACATTAGCCACGTGGCCATTTTTAATATTTCTTAATAAATTTTTGAATTTTTTAAATAATTTTTTGGTTCTTTTATGTTTTTTCCCCCCTTTTCTGACCCTTTCTCTTTTTTTTTTTTTTTTTTGGTCAAACTTTTCTATGCTTTACTTCTTTGTTTCTTTTTTGGCTGTTGGCTGGCAAGGGCCACTGGTCAACCCTCATTGGCCTTGGACGAGGGCATCGCAACCCTCATCGGGCCAATGGTTCACGTGGCTCCTCACCTAGACCTCGCAAGGTCACAACGCCCAAATCAGGGCGAGGGTCTTGTGACCCTTGCCTGTGACCAGTGAGGATTGGCCAGCGGCCCTTGCTAGCCCACAAAATGAAGAAGCAAAAAAAGCATTTAAAAGAAAAGAAATGAAAAAAGAACCACAAAAATTCTAAAGCATATTAAAATTATTAAAATATTATTAAGAATGTCCACGTCAGTGCTTGACGTGCCATGTAAGATGGCTGGCATCCACATCTGTGATGTTTTGTCAATATTGGCTAATGGACTCAACTGGTACCAATACAAAAAGTTTAAGAATTTTTTTGGTACTTTTCTTTAAATCCTTAAACCTGCTACAAACGTGATCTCATCATCTTAATATTGCCGGGGAATGGAAGCTGCATTTTCGAAATATCAGAAGCTTGATCCTACAAGGAAACTTCTCAGTAAGCACTTTGACCCCATAAGATGACTTAGAAAATGTCTATAATTTGAACCCAAAGGTGACAAGAAGTCCAATAAGGGAATGAGAAATTTTTAAAATTCATAGTAATTAAGGACGCACATGGCTACACTTCTATTTCAAAAATTAACTTCCGGCCAAAATTTGATTTTTCTACTTATGGTTTTGATCAAAAGTTGATTTTTCTACTTTTACTTCATAAGTTGATTTCTAATTAAAGAAAATCGTTTGATAATGGTTGAAACTCTCTATTTCCGCAACATTATTAACACAAAATCTTCTACAAAAATTGGTTGTCTACAGTCAAAAAATTTCTACATCTTTTTTATTTTATTTTTTAATTTTCTTTAAATAGGATTTTTATGATCAAATATATTATTATTTATTTTTTACTCCGATGGTGGCGACAACTAGTAGGCGATGGTTGGCGGCGGTGATTGATGGTTGGCTGCGGTGGACGATGACAGTAGAGGTGTGGTTGGAGAGAGAAGCACTGAAAATGAAAGATGTCAAAGTGAGGCAGATATTGATATTCAAAGAATTCCGCTTCTAAAAGAGAAATTCCT
Organism: Psidium friedrichsthalianum; assembly: GCA_019149425.1. Taxonomy (NCBI): domain Eukaryota; kingdom Viridiplantae; phylum Streptophyta; class Magnoliopsida; order Myrtales; family Myrtaceae; genus Psidium; species Psidium friedrichsthalianum. Next base: position 58,557 of record JAGVVM010018945.1, on the reverse strand, counting down.
TTTTTTGTTAACTTCTACAATTAGCTCAAAAACAATTTTAAAAGTAGAAATGTAATGTTACGTAACTAAACAAATTTCTGCTTCAGAAGTTATATTACCAAATGAATTTCTGCTTTAGAGGTGCTTCTGGAACATAAATTCATTTTCATAAGTGTTATCATGCGTACCCTAAGAGGACGAAATCCGTTTTTTTCCCATCTCTAGATCGACTTTAATGAAGCCCCCAAATATTCAAATGTAGAACAAAGTTACAAGTAGCTTATCTTTAAACTTGTTACTCTAAATAATAGAATTGGATATACTGCACATATATTAACCTCTTGTTTCAGCGAGAAGTTCATATTTACTCAACACTATTATGAACCTGTGCTTGTTCTTATTTCATGAGCTCTCTAGAAAGTAACCCTAACTTTCGTAAGAAGCGATACCACTTCTAAATCCATATAGGTGAAGTATTATCACGTGTTTCTGTTACTAATAAACACGTTACTAAATTGTGTTATATTTCATTAAGAGTATAACACAACCTTTAAACGTAACAGACGATATTGACTTCTCATGTCCGGGCTAATATTAATATCAAACAATCACATTTAGTAACTTGTTTTTACCCATTAAATATTATAACTAGTGATATGCTAGTGCTCAATTGGGTTATTATTATTGGTGATTTTAAACAAAGGGTTTCAGCCTCATTTCTTGTGAGATTACTTTTACCATATCTCTTGGTAGAGCCTTTGTAAAGGAATCGGCCAAATTTTTACTTGACCTCACATAGACAATTGTTTTTGTACCATCTTGAATCAATTGTCTCGCGTACTCATGCCTTAGGCTAATATGTCTAGACTTTTCATTATAAGTACTACTATAAACTCTTGCCAAAGTAGCCTAACTATCATAGTGAATAGAATTATGAGGCATAGGACTAGGCCATAATTTGATGTCCAACAGCAAATTTCTAATCCACTCAACCTCTTTTCCAATTGCCGCAAAAGCAATGAATTCTGATTCCATCGTTGAGTGAGTTATGCATAATTGTTTCTTGCTTGCCTAAGATACAGTACATCCACCCAATCTGAAGATCTATCCAAAAGTAGAATATTTATCTCCAATTCCAGAAATACAACTAGCGTCGATATATCCTTCTAATACAGCCAGATAGTTATTATATAACAATTCCAAATTTTTAGTTTTCTTAAGATAACAAAAAATTTTGATAATGGAATTTTAATGTTCTATATTTGGATTACTAGTAGATCTACTCAACTTACATATAGAAAAGTACAATGCATTGCATACATTAAAGATTCCATAGCACTCACATATTCAAGTTGTGCTACTATTTTACTAGTATTATAATTTAATTTGATACTGGCATCAAACGGAGTACTCATTTCTTTGAAACCAAGATGTTTAAATTAATTTGACATCTTTTTATCGTAGTTGTATTGGCTCAAAGAATAACCCCACTATGCTTTTTAACTTTAATATCTAAGATAGTATCTACTTCACCCAAATATTTCATTTTAAAATTTGAAGTTAGATACTTCTTAATCTCAATGACTCCAGTCTATTAGTTCCAAAGATAAGTATATCATCAATGTATAAGCAAACTAAAACACCATTGTCTTTAGTGAATTTAGAATAAAATACATTTATCAACACTATTATGCTTGAACCATTAGACACTATGAATGATCAAATTTCTCATGTCACTACTTTAGTGCTTACTTAAGCCCATAAAGAGATATAATCAATTTACATAATTTTCCCTCCTTTTCAAGAAGGAAAAAAAAAAACCTTTGGTTATTTCATGTAAATTGTCTCATTTAAATCTCAACTTAAAAAAAAATAGTTTTGACATCCATTTGATGAATACATAGATCATAATGGATGCTAGAGTAAAAAGAATTCGAATAGATATTATATGTGCTACATGACATAAGTATCAAAATAAGCTATTCTTTCTTTTGTCTATACCCTTACTAATCTAGTCTAAAAAGTAGGCAACTTATTAGCACTATTTGGGTCGTGAATTATAACGTCGTTCTTAACATAAAACATCCCGACAAAATCAAGGACAAAAGGTTGTTAAATCACAATATTAACCTTGCAACAACCTCAAAACGTAACAGCAGTACATCATAGAATGGTTAACTCTTATTAAAGCTTCCAAGAAATCACCTCAAAGTAAACGTTAGAGAATGCAATGAATATGTAATTTGACAATCAGTTCCAAAGAAAAAGTAAATCTCATCTGCGAGATTTTCCTCAAATAATCTTTGAAATGGGCAGTTGAAATTCATGACATTTTGGAAATAAATGGACCTGAATGAGAATCAAGGAAACATGATTATGAATTTTTGGAAATAAAAGGGACAAATGGAGAAAATCAGTCCATGTGAACCATCTTAGGCGTAATTGGAACAGGCAACTCATCATTATCTCGTTTTCCTCTCGATGTTCAGTTCCTGGCACAACACGTTGGAACCAACGCCCCTCGGCTACTCACATCATTGACGAGGCTCAAACCAAACCAAAAACCATTGTCGAACACCAAAACCAAAAGCAAAACCGTGACTTACAAATATATTCACCAATGAATTGGCAACTGGTTCGCAGTACACAAATCTGGATCTAAAATTTTTCACAAAACAAAACTGATTAGAGCATATAACATTAACTGATTGACGAAGCGGAACGAAGCTATAATTGGCAACAACTAATGTAGCAACAAAATCTTCAGTATCGCCAGCCGCTGCTTTATAGACGATGATGATGCTACAATCTGTGACTTGACTATGGTTAAAAACTTTGGCATCACTGCCGATTGGATTCGAAGTGAGCCAATTTGGATTTCAAGTGCTCTCCTTTCACTGCGAGGTCCTCGACTGCAAAGCAGGGTGGAACAAGGCAAACCTTGTGTTCGTTCCGCCGCCACAACCACGAGTGACCCCACCAACCTCGTAAGCTTATTGTTCAGTATGCCTGTCTTACAATAAGCTTTGCCAATGGACATGGGACATTCTTCACTCTACGCATTTAGAGTGGAATCACAAGCCACAGCCATAATCATAGCACTCCATAAACATCTGTGTTTGCCCTTGTAAATCTCGGCTGAAAACCTTCAGAAATGGCCATTGAAACATCTAGCGTAAGAACTTGCCCCCCCCCCCCCCCCCCCCTCTTGGTATTAATTTATCCTGGCTTTTGTTTTGTAGTGGGACCACCAAATGGTAGTGTTGAAGACCAAAACATCGGCTCCTTTCAATCTGGATGACCCCACAATCTGAAAATTTAATTCTCCTTATCTTTAGTAATTTTTCGTCCACAGGTCTTGGACAGCCCCCAATGGATTCCCATTGGTTCCTGTTTATTACTCTGAACTATTCTATGGAAAGTCTCAACGCCTTTTCCAGCATAAGAATCCACACAAAAGGACACTACCACAGAAACAATTGAATGGAAAATATATATATCTATATACATATATATATATATATGAATGAACCAATTATTAAGGGGAAGAAGACCTGGGACAACTTGGAAATGAAGAGATGAATCCAACACTTCAAAGCTATTCTTAGTATCCTCCAAATGCTAGGATCATTCCCGAAGTCCAAAAGTATTGCCGCAAAACGTAGGAACTGTTCCGTATCTTTCCATTCACAGTGAGACTGGACCTCAAAAAGCTCGCTTCAAGCGAGATGGTGTTGTCTCTGTTCATAATGTCGTCCATAACTTTAACGTTGATGATTGCCACATCACCATCTCGGAACAAGTCGTTGCTGTTCAGCCAACTACATGCAAAAGTGGGCAGGCGTCCTGACGTTCTCTTCTTATCTGAGTGCCTTCCCCATACTTGTTAGATGGTCAATACTGTACCCAGGGTGTTTTTCGAGTATTTGTCACCTAACTTCCCCACTATGACTCCATTATTTAACGAATAAATCCTTAAAATTGTTGAAAAAAATATTGTGGAATGGGATGAATGACAAAATTAGTTTTTGAAGCATGATAACACTCTCTTTAAGAATTTATTCACCCCACAACATTGCTAACGGTTTTTGGCAAATATCCTCCAGGATATAATAAAGTCTCGGTGAGAATAGCGCATAGAAATTTTGATAATTCTCTAGTATCTTTTTAGAAAATAATTGAAAAGAGTGGTTGTATTTCTCTTGTTTTGAAAGAATGAAATTGTGAATTGAATAGACACATTTAATAATTTATAGAGAAAATATTTGAACAAACATGACCTCTTAATGGCTAAGAAATTATGTTTGAATAATCACAACCTTTCAAAAATTAAGAAGTTATGTCCGAACAGACACAATTCAAATACACATCTTCAAAGATTGTAAGAGCCATTTGAAACAGTCGCACCGTTTCAATAGACAACATCGGTAATTGTTGATTAGTGTCAAATCTAGTTCACGTGCGTATTTACGTCTTTTTGATGTGGGATAAGGAATCTCTTAGTTTATTTTTACAAACAAATCATCAATAGATTTTTGAAGCAGAAGTATTGCCATTCGTGCCCTAAATTGCTGGTGTATTCGAAAACCTATTGGAGACGCAAAAACTGACGGGGCCACCGGTCGGGAGAATGTCAAAGGCGATTGAATCTTGTGAATTTCCTCCATATTTTTAATACGAGTGCACATGAATATAAAAATATTTATGTCGTCATTTAGTCCCACCGAATTGAATGGTTGGGCTCCATTTGGATAAAATAATGATGATTACAGTTGGAGGTTGCGGGGTCATAGATAGTTTGTAGTGCCTTATTATTATTATTATTATTGGTCGTATGGTGCCTTATTAAATAGATTGTACTTTTATATTATGTCTCGGCAAATGTCCTAATTTATGTAGTCATGATTTAAGTAGTGTCAACATTGACATGTGACACTACACGATATTTCGACATATTATTTCTAGAAAAAATAGAGAATTTCAACATGTTGAGACATATTATATATTAAAGGTGTATTTATATAGACATGATAAATTTATATATATCAGCAATGATTTTTTTTCCCTCTTCTTCTATTAGGATTCGAGATTAGATTTTTTTGAGTTGGCTAAATATATTAATTTTCTGATGGTTGGATGCATTTTTTCCATTTTTTAAAACGAGTGCACATGAATATAAACATATTTATGTCATCATTTAGTCCCAATGAATTTAATGGTTTGGCTCCATTTGGATAAAATAATAATGATTACAGTTGGATGTTGCGGTGGCCGATTGAATATTGTGAATTTACTGCATTTTTTTAAAACAAGTGCACATGAATATAAAAATATTACCCACCCATCGGTGGCCCAGCTGGTTTGCGCTCTGGTCCTTTCACGAGAGGTCCTGGGTTCGAACCTCGCTGGGTGCCGGTGATTTAAGCGGAGGGTCGTGGCGGTGGGATGCTGCACTAGCCCTCCCGGAGGATTAGTCGAGGTACGCGATCCGTACGGACGCTGCCCCGGACACCTTCGATACCAAAAATATATATATAAATATTTATGTAGTCATTTAGTCCCAATGAATTTAATGATTATACTAAAGGCGTATCTATATAAACATGATAAATTTATATATATTAGCGATGAGTTTTTTCTTCCACTTTTTCTATTAAGATTCATGATTAGAATTTTTTTTAGGCTAGTTGGATGTATTAATTTTAGGGTGACTGGGTATTTATTTAAGTATATATATTTTTGATAAATTTGCATTTGACCCATAATTTATTAAAAATACTTAAAATTGATTCTATGTATGTAGAAATGACCTGTCGGAATGCTAGACTTGTGTATTATTGGCGTGTCTGAAGTGCCAATCAATATTGGTCGCATGCCGGAGAGTGCCCAAGTCCTCCGTCATGGCAAAAAAGTCCATTATTCATTTATTGCTGCCAGAACTCCCTGAATGCCGAGTCAACAGAATGTCCCCTCTTACCAGAAGGACTTATCATAAAATCTCCCGAAAGAGAAGAAAATAGTTTCGGGTTTTACGGTTAATTTGCAGGGAAAAAAATGTGTATTTACGCACAAAAATTTATATGCTCCAAAATAATTCTTATTTTAGTATGCAAGTTTAGGATATTGAATTACCTTCTTGGAGGGAGTATGTGTAACTTTCAACGATGCTATCCTTTCACCTAAGTTTGACATTCCAATTCAAATTAATTTTCAAAATGAGTAGTTGACGAGTTTATTTTCTATAGACTACCAAGCCCTCTGTTACGTGTATGCAAAAAATACATATTTAACTCTTAAAATTGAAGTACGTGAGAGATCAAGCAAAACAGTTCGTTTACACATTCGTCCATTCATATATAGTTTATGAGACAACCATTTAATGATATTTTGAGAAAGAAAAGAAAATTTGTGATCTCTTAAAAGTAGGAGGTTCTCTTTATGATGAAATTGGCCATTGTAAATAAAAAAACGCGTAGTTGTTCATACAAATGTAAATAATCACAATCATTGAACAACCACATATTTGTTTTATCCTCCCATAGGTAAAACCTAACTATTTCGAGGAATAGGGTTCAAATTTTCAAAACCATGTATACTGTGTATGGAGGTTAAATGTTATCCCACGAATGCATGTATAAATTATTAAATCAACAATTGTTTGCGATGAGTGCAGGATGGGGCGAGGGGATAGAGACGAGTTCTCTAAGAACCTATCTTCCCTTTGCTAAGTTTCACTTGATTTTTCTATAGCGGATGGATGATTGCACATAACATGTCTCCACAACAACAATTACTTCGCTCTTCGCGAGCAGACTCAACCAATACATAATGAATCGAGTATTGTGTCCTAAAAGTACTTGTCCAGATCCGCCCTTGATATATAGAAGTACATGAAAACAATTTTTTTCATTAAAGAATGATCGGGTCGGAATGGGACGGGTCTAAAACGAACGGGCTAAGCCCAAGAAGGAATGTAGCTTTGATATGCCTGTCCTATTTTCTCTTTTGTTCATTTTGGTATTTTTAAGGATTAAACTTATTTTTTTTTCTTTGACACGATTGCTTCTGGTTGCTTCTGGTCACAACAAAATAATCCTATCAAACGTATCTTACAGACTTCCATAAATAATGTAGCAAAATCGAAAACCTGCCAAACGTGAGTCTTCAGAATCTAGCCGAAACATACTGTAGAATCCGAACATAGTACAGAAGGTGTCACATAAGTCTTCTCAAGATTTAGTCTTTAGAAGTAATATCTTTCTCCATCTGAAGAAGAGATTTTAAGTGTCTTATAAGCAAATACGTGACAACTACACCTTGAGTTTGAATGCTAGAGTTAGAGCAATACAAGCTTCTATTCACATGTTCATTCCTGCTTAAACGTTTATTAGCATTAACAAGATTCTTTATAGATAAGGATAGTTTTGTCGGAATCTAAATATTTAAAAGGAAAGTTTTCTCAACATAGTGCACCCCTCGATATCAGGCGCAGCTACTGCACTTGGGATTAATTGGTTCAGTGAAGCTTTACATCGTGGTTGAGGCACAAGGCTTGTCGTTGGTTGGTGATTAATGGCCTTTTTATTTATTTGCAAGTGCTCAAGTGAACATGATATGAGTTACTAGAGATCAGAAAGGGATATATATATATATATAGATAAAATGATGAGGTGTTAAAAGGTGGATTTTTTAAGCGAAGAAATCGGGAGCCCTTCTCTATTCTTCTCTCCCCTTCGTCGATGAATGATTCCTCTTTAAAACCTGTGGCTATCTCTTGTCCATCGGACAGAGTGTGCGATCCAGATAGTCCCCGTCAGTGCAGCAACAATGGCGCGAATCAGCTGGGACCGCGGCCTTATCACAGTGGAACACCACCGCCGCGGTCCAAGTTAATGCAAATGCGTGAATTGTCAAAAAATTATATATGAATGTTGGATTTATTTTTGGTTGGAATTAAAATTTAACTCCTAATTTTTATGAAAAAAATAATTAAAGAAAATTCAAAATTTAGGTATTTACATAAGGGGTTGGCGAGTAAATGCGAAGTGCCAATTTTGCGAACGAAGGATGAGCGTGCATGGGGGATTTAATCGAGAGAGTTGACTCTCATTTAGCAATCATTTTCAATTTGAATTGGTCAAGCATTATTTGGGAGAACAGTCACCTCCAATGACAGGCCAGTTGCGCTTGAAAGTCAAAGTCCGATAGCAAAAGTTAAGATAAGTCGACGTATGAGGAAGAAGCTATAAGAATATATAATCGAGACCGTGTCAAGTGGTCTTGCTAGCGTACCGAATTGTCTCAAGCATTTGTCCATGAATTTTTCAGCAATTCCGATTAAAAGCATCGAGAAACCATTAAGTATCAGAGTCGGGCTTGATTGAGTTGAAGCGAATTGACGGTGACGAGAAAATGAAAAGTGAAAATTATTGAGATGCATGTATAAGCCGTGTTAGAAAAAATTGTACATTGAAGAATTAGCATGATGTTGTCGACTCCTAAATTTTGATGGCTTATTGAGGCATTCATTATATAAAACATTAGGCATGGACTCTGATATCATAAAAAAAAATCAGTAATTGCATTTGCATACTAGTTGCATTTTTCATGAATTATTAAAGCCGTGTAGTTTGTATATTTATCGGACCAAAGCGGATGAACTCAAAAGAATGGTTCTGAACTTAATAAACTGGACCGGGCATATAAGAGCATGAAAATTTGGCCAAACCCATTGAAGAGTTAGGAAAGTCTTAAAATACATATAAAGGGGCATATATTTGAGAATATACTCTGATTTCTAAGAGAGTAAGAGTGACATATAATTAATCTTGACTAGGAAAGAAAAGATTGAAAGAAAAAGAACTTGGGCATATAAAAGCATGAGAGAGACCAACGTAAAAATGACGTGGGGGGGCTAAATATATACGCCAAGAATTCATTGAAAAGAAAAGAGGTGTAGTGGAACTCACGGCTAGATTGCAATGCTCCCAATCGTACGGCCAGAAAGAATGCATGACGCAGCTTTCAAATTCGTGAGCAAAGTTGAAGAAGGAGGAGTTTTTTGGGCGTTCCAAAAAGGAGGCGCTCGCGAGAGGACAGAAGGCATGAGAGAAGGGGCTCCCACCACACCGGCGTTCTGCAAAGTCAAAGGGGAGGGACGGACGCCGAAGAGGTTAGCAATTTGGAAGAAGCTTCACAAACGTCCGTGCACAATAAAGGAGAGAAAAGGGCAAAAAATCAGAAATGCCGTCATTTTAGTATGGTGTTCACTTAAGTATCATAATCTTTTTTTATCACTTGAGTGTCATGAATTTTTTTTTTTTTGCAATCACTTAAATATCATATAACTTTCAATCGATCACTTTGATTGTCATAATTTTTGAAAACATTCACTACAAGTGCCATGCCACGTCGGATTTCATACACTTTGATGAACGCTTTTTTAAAAATGTAATATCACTTAAGTGATTAATCGAAAGTTATGACATTCAAATAAACATTTTTTTAAAAGTTGTGATACTCAAGTGATCAAATACATATTGATCCTATTTGTGGTAATAATTAGGCTTGGATTTTCTTGGGTGGTTATTTTATGAGACATGTATAAGAGTTCACCCTGGTTATGGCGATCTCGGACATGCCATATTTTCGTGGCCTACGTTTGGAATTAGAGCTGCCTATCCAAGAACCGAAAGACATTCTATTTTGGCGTATTTCTTTTTTATAGTTTTGTCTGATAAAAATTGTTTCTAATTATATATTCGGAATATTCTTGTTGGTATGAGCATTTTTAGTGGTTGCTCGCATCCAAGGGATGCCGCATACCTCTGTATGTACCACGGTGATGACGACGTGCAACGATCACCGGTGAACGTTATTGCTGATGTCAAGTTTGTGTGTTTTAGTTGAAATTTAGTTTTAAACACATAGCTAGATAGGGCTCGAGCATACAGTCATTTTGAGGGGTTGCCCATTGCCGAAGGCTGTCGAACGGTGATGCACGCACCTACACAACTGACATTGGGTGTGCGCGTGGGCTTCACATTCTTGACGCGTGAACCACCACGTTTGTTGACTATGATGGTTAACGATGATGTCATGTTGACATTAGCAACCACGAATCCAGGTTGACTCTAGACCCAACCCGGTTGACCCGTTTACTGTTAACTAGGTTGACTTGACCCATTGACATCATACTGCCATCAATAATCACAAATCTAGGTTGACCTAGGACTTGACCCAGTTGACATATTAACCATTGACTGGGTTAACTCTACCCATTAACCCATTAGCCTGTTGACCACGTCAACTCAACCCGCTCATCTATTGATCCAACCCCGCTTGGTTTGACTTAGCCCAGCATGTGTCCTAGACGAGCCACACGTGGAACTCATGCCATGATCCTTTAAGCGGCGTGTGAGGGTGCATCTAGTCACTGATTGGAGCATGGTCGGCAACGTTGAGTTCATATGGTCTTGCTTTACACTGTGGTATATTCATATTATATATTTGAGGCTTTTACAGATTGAAAAAAATACAAATAGCACCCTATGTAAATGTATATTCAAGGGTATTTTGGGCCTTTTTCTTGTATTTTCATATGGTTTCCGAAATAAGAATGCGAGCTCATGCATTTATGACCACATATAGAATGTATAGAGCTAATTCATTCATATGTGTCAATGAATGGAGTAATGTAATTGGTATCACTTTTTAGGGATAAATTGCCCTTGTCATCAAGTCTAAGATTACATGTATATAATAGATATGAGGCATAAGGTTTATATCCATAGTAATGAGAGATTTCCAAGGATTCACTTGGGTAGTAACTGCCAAAGTGGCACACTTGACTAGGTTTGAGATATATTGGTATCATATTGTGGTGAGATGTCTCCTATTCTAATGGGTGGTCATACTCCCAAAGGAGATGATTGTATCTTCGTTCATAGAGGGATGCATGAATAACATGTACTCGAAAATTATTTGATCCTAATGGTTTATACACCCAAAGATGGTGAGTTCACGAAGGTTGAAATATATTCTCATGGCCATTGTCATGTTAAGAGTATACAACTGCATGTCATGTGTTCTACCCAAAGGTGATTAAACGATAATGCATGTAACTCTCAAGATATGTACTTATTCGATTTCAAATTACACATTATCTATCCTTAGAGGGTCACATGTATAGCATATGGTTGAGAAGTGATTAATTCATAATGGTTCATACATCCAAAGGTGATGATTCACATAGATTGGAATATATGCTCATGGTCGCTATTATGTAGAGATTCTACATATGTGTGTCATGTATTCTGTCTAAAGGTAATTACATGATGATGCTTGTAACCCTCAAGATGTGTGCTAATACGATTTCGAATTATATAGTGCTCACATGATGCTAATTGAATACATTGCTTGTTAAATCTGTCACATTCTCTAGTATAAGACAACTCCATTAGGATTGAGGTTCCTACTAGTTCAATCATTAAGAAATAGGTGGAGGTTTTTTTTTTGTTTGGAATAGAGATGGTAGATGTTTATATTACTCTTTCTAAGAATTAGCCGACTGATCTCATTGAGATCATTTTAGAAACCTAGAAAGCGCATTATGTTGCTTAGGAAAGAGCAATGAGATTTGCCTGTTATCTATAAAGCAATCCATTCAAGAACACTTGAAAAGTTGTTTGCTAGCTAACTATACTGCTAGACAAATGATGGAAGCTTTGGTGAATAAGATTTGTGTCTTGTCTAATGCCGATATTGGGATTTATCTACAAGGATTTTTTAGGATGATTTTGATGGTTGTGGTGGAGTTAGAGATTACATCATAAGGTTGGTAGACTAGTAAAGTAAGACATTTGAAAATCATACTCATAAAGGAAATCAAGATACTAGTGGTCATTTCGACTATTTTGATTTTATGAATGTATCCTTTTAAAAAGAATGGTGATAATTGCCTCTTTTATAAGAAGAAATATTACATAAAGAAAGACTACAATGAATTCAAAACTTGGTTATCCAAACGTGAGCTTATGTATAATGATTTTTTGGTATTGGTTTGTGAATCCAATATATAAGTTAGCTCTATCTAGTTTGTGGTGACTACATAGTGGTGCAATCAATTATGTTGAGTCCACCATATAGGGATTCATGAATTGAATAAAGCCAAATCAGGATGAATTAGCACTCACCGTTGGAAATAATAATAAAGTCGATGTTAAGTTCGGGAGAGATGTCATTTTAAATCTAAATTCTGGATGTAATTTTGAAGTTAGGAAACATTTTTGTATACCTTTATTTAGACATAACTTAGTTTCCATACTATGTCTGGATATTTGTGGTTATTTCTTTGAAATAAGGAACAATAGTATTTCTATGTTCTTTAATTCAAATAAGGTTGGGTGTTGCGGTATGTCCATTTATATGTATATATTGTGTTTAACTCTCAATGATATATATATCTCATTTATATAGCTAAAAATGTTGTTTCCAAAGGCCTTTACCTAAAGAACAGTTTTATGTATTGTGGCATAAATGCCGTGGTCACATTTCCAAGGAAAGATTTAAAAACTAAGAAAGGTTAAAATTTGTATGCTCTTGTAATGACCTGAAGACTTTTGTAAACTATTGTAGGAGTAAGATAACTAAGATAAAGAAAAAAAAATGCAATTTGGTTTTGACCTGTTAGAGGTCAGTCACACTAATATCAGTGCACCCTACGCAGCAACCTTTATCGAAATTTTTATTGACAACTTATTCTGATATGGTAAACCATACTTGATTATGGAAAAGTTTGAGTCTTTTGACATGGTCAAGATTTTTCAGGCTGAAGTCAAGAGATAATTAGTAAACGTTATCAAGGTTGTTAGATATAATTGAGGTGGTGAGTATGTAGGTAGACATGATAATGCTAGTAAGCTTAAGGGGCTATTTAACTGTTCTTTCATAGAGTGAAGCTTTTAAAGCAACTCTTTATTTCTAGACTGTGTTTCCACCAAAATTATTCCAATAACTCATTTTGAGTTATATTCTAGACATAAACCTAACTTGAATCATCTTAAGGTTTGGGAATGTCCTCGAGAAATGAATTAATATAATCCAACATTAAGTAAGTTGAACTATAGAGTCATTATGTGCTACATTGTATATTATGCAAATCATTCAAAGGGGTATAGATTTTATAACTTCTATGGAGGCACAAGAATTGTAAAATTACAAATAATGAAGTTTTTGAAATTTGATGTGGTGAAATGGGGTAGTTGCTCATAGACTATTGAGGATATTGGTTTAGTGAGGAATACTGTGTTGGTTTCTCTACTTATACAAATGATCATAGAGCCTCCCACATCATAAATTGGGCCTATTAGATAGAGATGATCGGACTATATAGTTTATTTAGAAGAGCAGGATTATGATATCGGCTATTTGGTTGATTCAATGACTTATACAAATATTGTTTCTTATTTTCAGTCAGATCTGTGGTTAGATGTAGTAAACGATGAGATGTAGTATATGAAACATAATGGTGTTTTTAGGAGCTTGTTGAATTGCTTAAAGGTCACAAGTTCATCGATTGTAATTAGGTGTATAAGACTAAAATAAACTCCAAAGGAAAGTTGAGAAGTTTAAAAGTCAGATTAGTAGCTAAGGGTTTCACTTAGAGAGGAGTAGAAGAATTTTCTTTTTAGTGTCTTCTAAGAATTCTTTTAGAGTGATTATGACCTTAATAGCTCATTTGATATGGAGTTACACCAAATGAATGTTAAAACTACTTTTATGATTGGAGATCTTGATAAGTAAGTCTATATAATGCAAACCCAAAGGCTTTGTAGTTGATAATTAAGGTAAACTTGTGTGTAGGTTGAAAAGTCTATTTATGGTCTCAAGCAAACTTCTAGACAATGGTATTGAAGTTTCAAAGTGTTATTACTTCATTCGGTTATATTGAGAACATATTGGATTAAAATGTACACTGCAAGGTTAGTCAGAGGAATTTATCTACCTAGTGTTTTATGTAGATAGTATCTTGCATGTGAGGAGTAATATTGGATTACTACATGAGTCAAAGAACATGTTGTCAATGCATTTTGAATTGAAGGACCTTGATAAGGCATCTTTAGTCCTAGGTATTGGGATCCATTGGGATCGTTTTTGCCGATATTAGGTTTGTCTGAAAAGATTTATTATGCAGTATTGCTAGATAGGAGTTGCTCCTATTATTGAGGGTGATAAACTAAATCTATTACAATGTCTTTACACAAATATTGAGAAAGCCCAAATAAGAAATGTACTTTATGCTAGTGTATTTGGAAGCATCATGTATGCTCAAGTTTACACTAGTCTAAACATTGCTTTTGCAGTAGGACTTCTACACAGATACAGGTCAGATTCAATACATAATCACCGGGTTACTGATAAGAAAGTTTTAACGTACTTAAAGAAATAAAGGACTATATGCTGATATAAAGACAAGTTCAAAACTTGCAATTAGTAGGGTATTCAGATTTAGACTTTGCGTGCTGTTAGGATGACGTGAAGTTGATCACCTTTATATTAGCAAGAAGTGCAGTATCATGAAAAAATGAGAAACGGAAATCTAAAGCGTCATCTACCATATATGTAGAGGTCATAACATGCATTTTGGCCACTACTTAGGATATATATGGCTCCAGAACCTCATTAGGGAGTTGGTCGTATTTCATTTTGTGTATAGACTCATATAGTTATTTTGTGACAATAGCTATGTAGTGTTATTTGTTAACAAAAATAGAGATCTTAAGGGGTATAAACATCTGGCAGTCAAGTTCTTGAACATAAAGAAGATAATTAGGAATTGTGACATTGTAGTAGAGCATGTTTTCACAAATAATATAGTTGCTGGCCCACTAACAAAAGGTCTTCCCCTCGTGTATTTGAACAACATATCATAAGCATGGGCTTAAAAGCATCATGGGATACTATTACGACATGTTATTTGGATGGACTTAGAAGTATCATGGGATGCTGTTGTTTAGTGAGAGCTATTTTGTTTTGCTCTAATAAGGTTTACATTTGTGTTTGTTACACTTCGTAACATTTTGATTTATATCAATCCTTTTGCAAGCAATAAAATATTTATGAATGAGTTAATATTGAATACATATATCTAGTGAAAATCTCAAGGTATGTGTAAACTTTTAGTAAATACTAGGGGCATTTAGTTATTAAAATTGAATATATGTCTTGTTACACATAAAGTAAAGTTAATTATAAAGATAAGACATATGTAGATTCATTAGAATCATAAGGATATCATCTTCACGGCACATCAAGTTTGATGCACATAAGGAGAGAAAATGTGACTAATATAGAGGATGACACATAATGAATCACTATAATGTGACGTGTTGTCATTTGCTACGCTACTATTTTAAATCCATATCAGTAGAGTTAAAGACATTTGTTATCATGGAAGGCTATGTGTCTATTGATCCAATTACCACCATGATTCGGTATTTAAAACTGTATGGGATCGAATTGACTATTAAGAATAATCACAAGACTAACATAAAGCTATGTACATATAGTATAGTTTCAATTAATATAGCCCAAGTGAAAGAATATTAGAATTATCCTAATGTGGTCTATATTAGTTAAAACTAAAATATGGGTTGATCTACTAAAGTGTGATATATACTCTAATATATGTTAATATGAGTTAACTTAATGTAGGCCGAAGAGGCATGACCTATTAAGGTTGAAAAGGCACAACCCGTGATGAAAGGGTCCGCACTAAAACCTTTATAAAATCACAAGTCTCCCCTCTAGCCTTTGACACAGAAAATTTTAGAATGTATCCTTTCATTCTGTGGTGATTCTCTCATTCGGGCAGTGATAAGCTGAAAAGAATAGAGAGGAAAGCTTGGTCTTGAGAATCATCATCATTCCGCATAAGGATGGATTTCAAACCAGGCATGTTCGCTAACATTTTCTCTATGGCATGTGTGTTTCTCATTCTGGTTATGGCGGTCCCGGACTTGCCGCATTTTCATGGCCTACAACCATAGATATCTAGCTATTCCTGGACATACGTAGAAAAACATAGTCACGGTCAGAAGAATAAGCTGAAAATGTTGGAACTTGTAGTTGTATCTACATAATTGGCAAATTTTGAACCTTAGGACATCGTGACAATCCCTTATTGATCAATCAAGCTTTCTCAGGAAATAATCTCTCCAATTACATGGAGGAGTTATTCCTAGAACCAGCTTTAGCTTCTTTTTTTCATCATTTAGCATGCCCATGCGAAGACTTGCTTATATGTATAACAAGTCTACAACAATAGCTCACGTAGGAGCATGGAATCCAACCACTCTTAACGGATTTGTAGACCTATCATGTTGGACTCAAATCAATTTTCTTGCAAAACGATATGTTAGGAACATTAAATTGACAATTCAGTAGATTCAATAAGAGAAATGATTGTGCGGCTATCCTTAATCCACTTTGACATTACCGTCCTATTCTAAGCTCCACAAAAAAATAAATAACAAATAATTAAAAATTATTGTGGAATCCACTCATTTAAGAATATGTGGCCCATAGCATGCTATTACTTCACAGTCATCCCATTATGCTAATCCATCCAATAACTAATACAACTTAATGGTTGTCACGCTATTCAGTAACCAAAATTCTCTATGGTAAAATACCCTATGAAATTTTGTTTGACAGACGCCCTTTTGTAACCATTTGTATATTTACTAATGTTGATGTTTTGGGCCCACTGTCAATGTCGAGCATAAGCTTGATAAGTGTACTTCACCGAGAATATTTATTCCCGATCCTTCTGTTCAAAGGGTTTCAAGTTTTTTCAATCTTGAAACTCAAAGAATTTACGTTAGCTGTAGTGTCACTCTTCAAGAAAGGGTTTTCCAGTGCAACATGATATATTCTCTTGTTTTCCCAGACGTTAGTGTGCCAAATCAACCCAATTTGTTTTCTTTGTATGTGCATGATTTTTCACTAGTCATGGACTCGGCCATAGCTTTGTTTTCAAAGAGGTACATGCCCTCCTACAAGGTACCAAGGTTATGTTTGCTCTCAGACCCGATTTCAATCCCTCGGCAATCCGCAGTGTTTCTTTTCCTTTAGAATATGAAAATTACCAAAAAAGTCTTAAACCTATTATAATTGTGTTGATTCCATCCTAAACTTTTCTTTTGGCCAATTCAATCCTACACTTTTGCAATTATGTCAATTCAGTCCATTCGATGAAATTTGGTTGACTGTTGCTGACGTGGAAGCCAGTTGGCCCGGGATTGAATATTTTAATATTATTTTTATTTTTAATTTTTAATTTTCCTTTTTTTCTTTTTTATTTTATTTTATTTTATTTATTTTTTTTCTTTTGTTTTCCCTTTCCCTTCCTTTTTCTTATGCAGAGGATGCCAATCTTCATAGGGATGCCAGTTGTCAGGTTCGTCCAGGTCAGCCGTCCCTCTGGCAGGGTTGCCAAAACTCAGCGACTGGTGATCCTTGAAGAAGAAGATGAAGGAGAAGGTGAAGAAAAAGCCAAAAACAGCCCTTCTTCGTGATTGGAAAAGCTAGTTGCGCCTGGGGTGAGATGGATTTCTCTCCAACAACCATTTCAATTTCTTCTTCTTTGCTCTTTTCCTTCTTTGCCGCCTCCCATCTTCATCTTCTTTATCTCGCTGAATGTCTTCACAATGGCTGCAACTTTTTGCTTTATCGGTTGCTTCGCCCCCACTACGAAACTTGGCCTGTCGGAACTTGGCAAGGCCGACCGTCCCTCTAGCCAATTGCTGGACCTCGACAACTGGCAATCCCTAGGAAGACCAGTGCCCCTATGCAAAAGAATAAGGAAGGGAAAGGAAAAAAAGAAAAAGAAAAGAAAAAAAGGAAAAAAATGAAATGCGGAATAAAAAATTTAAAAATAATATTAAAGTATTTAGTCGCCGGCTGGTTGGAGTCCACTCAACATCGGCTAGCCAAACTTCGTCAGATGGATTGAAGTGGCACAATTACAAAAAGGTTTAGGACTGAATCGGCACAATTGCAATAAGTTAAGGAATTTTTTGGTAATTTTGCCCCTTTAGAACAGTGCATAATTCTCATGTTCCTATTATTCCTTTCTTCGTGCCTTCTCTTCTACTATTGAGCCTAGTAAATTCAACCAAGCTGTACTATTTCCTGAGCGGCGAGGAGCTATGGAAACAGAACCGTGTGCATTGAAAAGGACAATAAAACATAGTCCCTTGTGACTAGACCTCTTAATGAGAAAACCCACAGGCTAAATCGCTACAAAAAATTAAGAGGAAATCACATGGTGCGATTGAACGAAATAAGGCCTCGGTTGATTGCTAAAGGATATACACAAGTTTTTTTTTTTTTTGGTCAAAATGGAGATTTTCACTCATTTAACAGAGTTTGAGGAACATCCATGAGTAGCATCAAAACATAACAGATCCCAAAGGCTAGGAGGGGGCATCGACAGCCAATTAGAAGGGAGATAACCTAGTCTATGAGACTTTGCTAACCAGTCCGCGCATGAATTAGCTTCGCAGGGGCAGAAGTGGATGCTAACTCCTTTCAACTGGCCCATGATACTCCTACACTCAGCAATTAAATTTGCAATGGGCCATGGGCCAGGATCTTGGTAGGCTTTGTCTTCCAAAAGAGCCACCAATATGCGGCTGTCGCTGTACACTTTCCAGAAGATATCTGAAGAACCCACGTGCATTGTACTTGAAGTCTTTGACTTCCGCAGCTCCTTAGAAAGTTCTCGATCTAGCAAAATCTTCAGCCCCTGCTTTAGAGCTAGGGTTTCCGCCGTGAGGGAGGAGTCCGCTTGAATCGTTTGCGCGAAGCCATCAATCAGTGTTCCTTGACTGTCTCTCACCACACCAGCTATTGCTGCGTCGGATCTACTCTCCACCCAAGCGGCATCAACATGAATCTTCCAGATTTCCCTGTGAGGTTGTGACCCCTGCACTGGTAAGTTTGGAGTCCCTTCCTCCTTGCCGTTCCTTGTTTTGGCTTGTGTCGGTAGGCTTTGAGTTGCTAAGGCGTCGATTATGATCCGTGCAGGGGAAGGTTTGATTCCACGAAAGACTGTCGAGTTCCTTGCCTTCCAGATGTGCCAGAGGATCGTCGCCACAGAGTTTCTCGTCTGGAGAGCTGCGCTTCCGGTAAGTACATCAAACAACCAAGAGTCTAGCCTTGTAATGTTATGAGGGTTAGTTTGGAGGTTTATCACAGAGTCCGACCATATCAGTTTTGTCCAGTCGCATAGCAAAAAGATGTGCTCTGTAGTTTCCGGTGACTGATTGCAAATAGGGCAAAGGGGGTTTGGCAGAATTTTACGTTTCCAGAGATTTTCCTTAGTGGGAAGAGCATTCTGACACGCACTCCAAATAAAGAATCTGATTTTTGGGGAAACCTGTAGTTTCCAAATCTTTGACCAGAGTTTCTGTGGAGGTTGGAAAGAGGAGGATGCTTGATCTACTGTTGTATGCTTGGTTTCTGCTTGTATGGAGTTGTAGGCACTTCTGACACTGTAGGAGCCATCTTTCGATTTTGTCCAGACCATTTTATCAGGGACTAGCCTGGAACATAGAGGAATAGCTAGAATGTCCTTCACAATCTCATCGTCGAAAAGGGATTCTATCTTCGGACGATTCCAAACTTTTTCGCCTCTGTCTATGAGATCTCCCACCATCACTGGATCAGCCTGGTTAGGAGGTCCCCCAATGATACCTACCGGAAGCCATCTATCCTCCCTGATTTTTATGCTCCTTCCATCCCCAACAACCCACCTCACATTAGGTAGGATGGCATCTCTCCCCTGGATAAGGCTTTGCCAGCCCCACGAAGGACGGTTGCCCTTCCCTGCTTTCCAAAAGTCCCCCGTTGGAAAATAGAGACCTTTAAGAACTTGACTCCAAAGGGCAGATGGAGATTGCCACAGTCTCCAAGCTTGCTTCCCCAGCATCGCTTTGTTGAAGTTAATAAGATCTTTAAAACCCAAGCCTCCTCTGTCTTTCCTAGTCTTCAAAACTTCCTAGCTTTCCAGTGAATTCCTGAGTTCGACTTGCTATTCTGTTTCCACCAAAAGGAGGCAATCTTTCTCTCTATAGCTCTGCAAATAGATACAGGGATTTTGAAGACCGACATGGAAATTGAGGTAAGGCTTGCACCACAGTTTTAAGCAGAATCTCCTTCCCGGCTTTTGAAATCAATTTCTCTTTCCATCCTTGAAGCTTCAAATCTACTCTGGCTAGAATCCAAGCGAACATATTTTTTTTTAACTGACCCCAATCTGACGAGATACCAAGGTACTTCCCAGTCTTCTCAATGATAGATACTCTCAAAGAGTTTGCCATATTTTCCTTCAAATTCAATGGGCAACCAGCACTAAAGAAAATGCCTGATTTTTCGAGGTTAATTGCTTGGCCTGAGGCTTCACAAAACTGATTTAGAATATTAGACAAATTCTGGCATTCCTCACGTGTTCCATCAAGAAAGAAGATAGCATCATCAGCAAACAAGAGGTGAGATTAGATAGGACAGTATCTATTCAGTTTGATCCCTTTCAATCTTCTTTCATCAATAGCCTGATTCAGATTTAAGTACAATACATTTGCCATTATAATGAATAGGTATGGGGATAAAGGATCACCTTGCCTTAAGCCTCGGGATGGTGTGAAAAAAGAAAGTGGTTCCCCATTTACCTTGACACTAAAGGACACCGTTGAAATGCATTTCCTAACAAGGGAGATCCACTCTTTGCAAAATCCCATTTTTGACATACTCTCGCATAAGAAGTCCCATTCCACCCGGTCATGCGCCTTTTGCATATCAAGCTTCAAAAGGGCTTGAAACTTTTTGGTTCTTTTCCGGACTCTTAGTTGGTGTATAACTTCCTGGACCACAAATATATTATCATGAATCTGCCTACCCCCAATAAAAGCACTTTGTTCCGGAGTAATGAGGTCTGGAAGCCAATGTTTTAGGCGATTTGCCATTACCTTAGAAATAATCTTATAGTTAAAATTGCATAAACTGATCGGTCTGAATTGAGTAATACTCTCTGGGTTAGGCACCTTCGGGATGAGGGAAATGTGAGTTCTATTCAGAGTAGGATCCAACATACCTAAGATAAAGAAATCCTTGACCATGCTCCAAATATCCAGCTTTAGAAGGTCCCAATTATGTTGATAAAAGTGTCCGTGGAAACCATCAGGACCGGGGGCTTTAGAAGCTCCCATTTGAAAAACAGCATCTTTTACTTCTTCGAATGTAATGGGAACCATCAGAGAACGATTCATTTCCTCCCCACTAGGGTCGGACAAGCATCAATGACTTGTTGGAAGTTTCTAGAGCCCACCGAGTCATATAGAGAGTAATAATACTCAAAAATATGATTCTTTAACTCGTCTGGATTTCTACACCAAGTTTGATTATCGATTTTTAGCAAAGAGATTATGTTGCGTTGTCTTCTTTGAATCGTCGATGCACGGAAGAATTTTGTATTTCTATCCCCCCATTTAAGCCACTCAATCCGAGATCTCATACTCCAATACATCTCTTCCTGCCTCCAAAGATTCCCGATTTGTTCCACAATTCGTCAAGCAGCCTCAGCGTTATTCTCTCTATCTGTTCTGTTAGTCATCTCAGTTAATTCCCTTTGAAGCTGTGTAATCTGCCTCGAGCTGTTTGAGAAATTTCTTTTGGTCCATTTTATCAATGCCGTTGCCATTTCCTTCATCTTTGAAGCTAGATTCTTGACAGACCCCTGCTGGTCCTCCCAAATGTGCCTAACAAGGTCCATGTATTCCGGGTGATTAAGCCAATAGGCTTCAAACTTGACCTCTTTCTTCCTCTTTTTCCATTGAGGGGCTGTGGACAAAATAATAGGGCTGTGGTCTGAGCCAATTGCAGGTAAAGCATATGCTTCTACTTGGGGAAATAGCATTCTCCAGTCAATATCACATAAACCTCTATCTAGTCTTTTTTTAACTAGAGCTTCCCCTTCTCTATTATTAGCCCATGTGAAAGCACAACCTTTGCTTTCTATATCCACGAGAGAGCAATCACGTAGAAGCTCTTGGAAAGCCACCATTCTGTAGTTCTCTGCCCCTCTTTTCCCCTCTTTCTCCTAGTGGTATAAGACTTAATTGAAATCACCCGCAACAATCCAAGAAGAATCTATTTTAGAAGCTATGGACCTAATAACTGACCACAAGGAGAGTCTCTCTTGAAAGTTTGTTGGTGCATAAACACAAGTTATTCTCATCTTCTCATAAGTATCAGAAACTGTGAACACAATATCGATGTAATTCTCCTTATTGTCCACTATCTCCACTGACCCAACCTCATTCCACCATAGAGCTATGCCTCCACCAATGCCCACAGGATCCACCGTGCATGAAAACTGGTAGTTTAGGCGACATCTCGCCCTCTCAACAGCATGCAGTTTATTCTTAGTTTCCATTAAAAACACTAAACTTGGTCTCTCTTGAGCCACTAGAGCTCGAAGATGCTGGAATATCAAGGGAGAGCCCAAACTCTGATAATTCCAGCTCAAAAGCTTCATATATCTCCCGGTGGCTTATTAGGCCTAGCCACCAAAGCCCATTTTTTTGAACCCTCCTCCACCGAGATAGGAGCTTCCAGGAGTTGCGTGTCATCAAACTCATAATGAGTATTCTCAATAGAGAAAGTATGGGAGCACCTTCGAAGCTTTTTTGTTACAGGGGTCTTACTCTTTTTCTTAATTTTCTTCGATAAATCAGTCATGCTTTTTAGGCAAATATCAGACCATGGGGTATCCGAAAGAAGTAAAGGCTTTCCACAATTTCTTTTTCCCAACAGGTCCCCTGAGTCCTTCATGGGTTCTTTTCTTTCCTCTTTAAATTATCCTCCGGATTAATCTTCATTGGTTGCTCAGCATTTTGGACTTCAACCTCAATAGGCACCATAGCTTCTTCCACATTAGCATCAATAGGCGTTTCTGGGACTGTTTCCTCTTGATTAGACATAGAGACTTCTTTTCCAAAGAAAAGCTTCCAGAAAGGACTCACTTCCCGTGCTTCCGCTTTAAGCGAAGAGCCAAACTTTCCATCTCCCACTCTTCCTGACTCAGTTTCTATATACTGAATTTTATCACAGCTGGTCATAAAATGGCCAATACTACCACAAGAGTAGCAGAACCTGGGAAGTCTTTCATACTTAAAATCAACCCAAAGGTGGTCATCATTTAAGTCCAAAACCATTCCCGGTAGAAAACAATTATTGAGATCTAGCATGACTCTCACTTTCCCCAATTTACATATGCCACCCTCTTTGGCATCCATTTTCACATCCACCACCTTGCCAATATAGTTTCCAATCCGTGTAAGTGTAGTTTCGTTTATCATAAGCAGCGGCAGTCCCACTATTTGAACCTAGAAAGCACAGTGCGTAAAATCATGGCGATGGACAGGGACTTTAGGACTTAACTGTTGAAGGATCAGTAGGTTGCTTGAGAAGGACCACGGACTTCCATCTAGCACCCTTCTCATGATGGTCTCTGACTTAAAGGTGAAAGAAAAGATGCCCTGTTCATACTGGTCAAGCACATACTCCTCCGTTTTCCAAGCTTTTTGCATAGTAGAGATGAAAGCTTGAAAATTGATATTTGGGTTAGAATACAGTTTACCCAACAGAGTGAGGTTGCAAGCTTTGAGTTTGTCTTCAAGCCCCTCCACCGTCGCATCAGCAACCCTGTCCCTAGTCCACAGATTTCCGAGACTTTTGTACAAAGCAGCCAGGCGCTGCTCTCTTTCACTCTCAGACTCCATCTTACAGTTGTCTGCTTACAAGCTTCACTTAGAAGACCCCAAACTCAGGCCCCTAACGACAAGAGCCAGAATGCAAGAAGATAACTAGATGCAGATTCAGTCGCCTAAAGATATACCATTGGAAGCTTGATACGGCTATTAGGAGAAGGAACAACAACGGGATCAAGAAGAGTTGCAGAGTCAAGACAAAGGTGAAGGCTGGTTTGGATGAAGGGAGCTCTAACGCTGGTGAACAGGGTGTGTTATTAGGTCAGGGAGCAAGTCAGCTCACGTAGCACTAAAGTATTCCATCAACAGAAGAGAGGAATGTCAACTCACAGAGCATAAATGTATCAAGTGACGAAGAAAAGGGAAAATCATGATTTGAGGCAGGGATAGCCTTGAAAGGCTAGACTAAGGTGGTGCAGGTGAGTGGTAAGGAGTGACGGGAAATGACCTCCTGTGATGGCGTTTGTGAGATTCATGGCTTGGAAGAAGGGAAAATTAGGGTTAGGGTTTGGCTATCTCCAGGGATAGGGTTTGCTCTTGAAAAGAGAGAGAGACTCTTCCATGAAGAGAGGCATCAAAACATTTTCAAAAGCACCAAGGAATTGAAATGCGCCGTTGCACCAAGAATTGGCTCCATTATTTTGTGTATTGGATTACAAATTGAGAGGAATCATGGATATAATATAAAATCCCAAAAATTTCAAGATGGAAGTTATCCCATAGATGCTGTATTCACGCATGTTCGAAATACGAACAATAGTATTTATTCTTTCTTGTTCCAACCACGTCAGCGCTAAGGACGATAGAGAAACTGATAGAAAAATATCATGTCAGTATTTTTTTGTGAGCTGAATTGAACGGATTTAACGAAAGGATTCGATTGCACTAATTTGCCAAGTTCTTGGACTTGATTGTACTTTTTAAAAGTTCTTGGACTCAATTATACTTTGGTAACAAATTTTAGGACTTCTAATGAACACATTTTTTACATGACTAATAATCATAGGGTTGAGTATGGTCCGAGTGCTAGGTTTCATACCTAGAATATGAAACTTGTCCTGTTATAGCTGGTCTCCAGTTTTTAGAACATAGTCTATACTCCTCTTGAACCTATTTTGGTATCTACCATATTTTTTGAAGCTCTAGGGTATGCCAGAGAATCTATTTTTCTTTTGTTCTATGAGGCATTTTACCGGATATCAATATGAGTAGAAATGAAATGATTCAAAATCATGAAAATAAAACTCACAATCTACCAAAAGCAACAATCCCTAATATAAGTAATAGAACTTGCAATCCACCAAAAATAAAGAAGGTGGGCAAAGGTATTTTTCTTTCATTTTCTAGGTAGCTAAAAACAGTTACTTACTCCGACTTTGAGTGGGCCAACTAATGACACGACGTTCTACTCCTGAGTACTGCATTTTTTTTTTTTTTGGCTCAAAAACTGTTTCATGGAAGAGCAAAAATCCGACCATGGTATCTATCTGTCTGTTCAACATAAGCCGAATATCGTGGATTAAAATGAAGTCAATTGTTTACGCTTTGTACTCGAGGATCGTGGCCTTTCACTACCATCTCCTAACCCGCTCTACTGTGACAAAAGCTGCCAGAAATATTTCCCCTAATCCAGTTTTTCATAATCGAACCTAGCGTAACGAAATAGATTATCGTGTTTTTCAGGAAAAATTACAAGCTGGCATGTACAGCCTCGTGCCATATCTATGATCAAGTTGCTGATGTGTTTGCAAAGGCGCCAAGCAACGATTAATTTTTCCTTTTCTCTCCGGCCAACGGGGGATTCAAAAAGTTCCACACGCCAGCTTGAGGCGAGTGATGGAAGATATTCCAATCAAATGTTCTATAATCACTTCCATATTTTTCAATGTATCTTTTGATCCTTTGGCACTACATTTGGGGCTAAGTAATTGCTTATCATTTAAAAAGGGTGACGCAGCTAAAACAGTTCCCCCACGTAACAACCTTACTAAACTTCTGAAAATTATTAAACCATGCGTGATTCAAGCATGGAAGCTGCAAATTCTCCTCATGATTTGGCTTCTCAACTAAACAAAGTAGCTGTACTTTCGTGTGATAGGATTCCATTAGGGCTTTTACCCATTGGATATAAGGGTGCCATTTCTCGCTGAAGCTGAATTGGGAAGGTGGGGCTCCTCTATTAGACAACCTAAGGGCTTCGCAGACTCGTCCTTCATCGAGATTCTCTAGTATTGCTCGACATGAAAGACATGAACATGCTTGTCTTCTTCTTGCTCTGCTGCCTCTCTTCAAAGTCCGTTTTGTCGAGCCCCGGTCGCTATGATGCGATCTTCAACTTTGGCGACTCTCATAGCGACACCGGGAACTTCCTCCTTTCTGGGGCACTCGCATTTCCGGTCATCAAAAGCCTCCCTTACGGAGAGACTTTCTTCCACCACGCGACAGGTCGATGCTCGAACGGACGCCTCACTATCGATTTCATAGGTGAAAGTTCTATTACCTCTCTGTAGTTTCTTCTTACTTTTTCGACGACTCATGTTTAGTCCTATACTACAGATGCATTTCGATCCATTTCTTAATAGATCAAGGCTTTGGGAAAAATACAATGACAAATAATTCGACAGAACAGTTTTTCTAGAAGGAATTTTCCCTTTTTAATGCTACTAATAAAGAATTTCTACTCTCACGATGAATGCAAAAATATGAGAATGCAGCCGAAGCATTTGGACTGCCATATCTTCCTCCATATTTGGCAGTGGCCAAAGGTCCACCTGTCCGTACGGGAGTGAACTTCGCGGTTGCTGGCGCCACAGCAATCGACTCGTCTTTCTTCTCTGCTCAGGAGATTGTGCTGTGGACGAATGACTCGTTGAATGTTCAGCTTGGCTGGTTCAAGAATTTGAAGTCGTCTCTCTGCACCACCAAACAAGGTAAAATCTCTGCCTTTTCTCGTCAAAAAAGAGGGTATAGGCATTGCTGATTCCTTAAATTGTACGACCGATCGTAATTTTTCTCGTGTTTTCTGGCTATTTTATTCAACAATAATCAAATTTCGACATCATGGATCAACGCAAACAAAAAAAAGTACCCTTAAACGATCGAATCAGGTAAAAGAAAAGAGTCGGAACCTGTTTGAATTTTTGCAAAATTTCACATACCATTGGTGGCTTTATCCAGAGCAAAATGATTGATGAATGCAATATGTACTTTTCGACTCATATTAGGGAAATAGCCATGAAAAGTGAAATCTGCACACACTTGCCTATTAATTAACGTACTTGTAGGGCTTTTTTTTTTTTAACATTAGGGATTAGAGATGTAAATCAACAATGGGACCAAAGGAGGGGCTGGCAACGGGCTGTCGCATCCTTCTGCTGCTTCGTGCTTATTATAACGTTTATTAAGTTCCTTTTGTCTCGCCTAGTTAGCTGTGCTATAATTTTAATATTTGGGTGCAGAATGTAACCTTTATGGTGGGGGAGATATGTGGCATTGACTTTTATAAAGTATGTACTTAGTATAACCTTTACGAAACATGTATTATATTTCATTCTTAATTGTTTTTTTGCGTGTGCAGAATGTGATGAGTACTTTAAGAAGTCTCTATTTCTGGTAGGGGAGATAGGTGAAAACGACTACAACTTCCCCTTTCTCTTTGGTCGAACCATTGAACAGCTACGTCCTTTGGTACCACAAATTGTTGGAGCCATCACTCGTGCCGTCAGTGTACGTCACACAATCTTACTACGTTTCTTCACATATATTCCACACGAAAGCAATCTCAATTAGGTTTATTATTGGAGCAATGACACTAATTTGGGCTTCTTTTGCCATCGCCATATCAAGCACACATTACAACATAAAGTCCCGCGGAGAAGCTTTTCATTGCTCACGAGCTTAAGGTTAAATTCCAATAATGAAATTATGGATTGCTTTGAATCGTCACGTTTCATCTATGAGCACACATTGATGAAACGCTTTCTTTAGTCATGAGCTTAATATTAAATTCTTGCAATCAAATGAAGGGTCACTTTATGAGCACGTCGAACATGAAATTAAGAAAAAAAAATTGCGCTCGTTGGAAAGACTTCTTCTTTCAGTAGATGAAATAACCAAGAGGAAGTTAACATGTCACAAAGAAACATTGACATAACTAAAATAGCGACTAATAAACATTGTCCTACGTTCATGGTGACTATTAGAGAAGTATGATTATCAGATTATGTGCTTGGTACATGAAGCAGATTCCAAAAGTGATTTAAATATGTGACCCATATGATTTGTCTCAAGATTACTTTTTCTTATTTTCTTTTTTTCATTTCTCAATATCAAGTTTCCTTTTTTTTTTTTTTCTTGAACCATCTTACCATAACAGATACTAATAGAAGAAGGGGCTGCAAATCTGGTGGTGCCGGGACAATTGCCGACAGGCTGCGTCTCTGCATATCTAACTTTCTTTCCAAGCGCGAATGAATCGGCATATGACCCAAAAACCGGGTGTCTCAAGACTTACAATGATTTATTCAAGTACCACAATAACTACCTCAAACAAGAATTGCAAAAACTGAGAGAACAATACCCTCAAGCAAGAATCATGTACGCTGACTATTATGGTGCCTCAATGCCTATCTATCGCACTCCCGAACTCTACGGTGAGCCTTCTTTTCACCTATATTTTGGTTCTCTCGTATGTCATTGTTAACGTATATTTTTATGTATGACTTTATTACTACAACACATCCATCGCCATCCATATACATAACTACAGATTTATTTTTAAATAACATTCGAGATTCATAATTATAAAGAAGATTCTGTAGAAAAAGAAGAAGAACTGAAACAGTCTGTGCATCAAATGAAAGCCAACCCTTTTTTTTTTTTTCCTTGTTGCTATTTTCTCCATAGTTTTCTCGCTTTACCTCTAGAGTGAATATTGTGCTTAATCACATAGGGCTACTAAGGTTAGAATGATATTGGATGGACCAATATAACGAAGAAAAATCTTAAAACATGATTTGGTCATGGAGTGTGGCTCAAAGTGAATTAATTCGATATATGTGGGATTGTCTCCTGTATTAAAAATTCACATCCTGAAACCTAGGGGTGTGCAAAAAACCTGGGAGCTCGAAAGGCCCCGCCTTTTTATTTTTTTGCCTTGTCCTAATCTTTTTATCAGTCAAATCAGTCTGGGCTTTCGGGGAGATGCTTAGGCCTGAAATGGTCTAGTCCAACCCTAACTACTTTTTTGAAAATAAAAATCACATGGGATATGTAACATATGAAAATTTAAGCATACAGATTATTTACGCTTGAAAAATATCAATTTAAATTTGTAATCCAAGAGATTTTTATAGGTAATATGGTTGTGTTTTCGACCAATTAAATTACCATTCTTCGAACAGTTTAGTAATATATTTTTGCAATAAAATATCTTATAAAAAAATGTAGACTTCTCGTGGAAATTTAGGGGGATGAGAACAAGAGTGCCATAACTTTCGTACAACGCTCACTTGAGTACCATAACTTATTTTTGGCTCACTTAAGTGCCGCAAATTTGAAATATTTATCATATAAGTGCCATCAGTGATTTGCTTTCCCGAAAATCTAATGTGGATGCCCAAAAATCTAAGATGGATAATTCTTTGTAATTTTATTTAATAATTTTATAATATTTATTTCTTTTTTTCTTTTCTTTTTTGTGCCGGCGAGGGTCATCATTAACCCTCACTGGCTACAAAGGTTCATGCAGAATGGGCAAGGGCCACCTTGCTCGTGGCTGATGGGGCAACAAAGGCCCTAGGTGAGGCCACCATCGTGGCCCCACCATCCTTGGGCGAGGTGGCCTCGCTTGCTATAGCGGGGGCCTTCGCCCCCTCACCCACTGCTTGTGAGACAACGTTGGCCCTAGGCTAAGTGGTTGTCGCCCAATTTGGCTACGCCCTCCCCTGTTGCAGGTAGGGCCGCAAAAAAAAAGGAAGAAGAAGAAAAAATATCGATTACTCTTTGTGGAAAGAAAAAAAAACGCAGTATTTCTTTGATTTCATGAAAATTACACCATTTCACATAGAGAACATCAGGACATATTGGTTGATGTCATTGACATAACCGCACATGTAGTTACATAATTTGTTCAAAAGTCTTGGCAGGATATAAATGGTGATGTATTTCATAGTCATTGAAGATCAGGAGATTAACCCGTTCATACGTAAACGCATGCATTCACGCAGGCTTCTATGGAGGGGCACTAAGGGCTTGTTGTGGAGGAGGGGGTCCATACAACTTCAATGCTTCAGTAAGATGTGGCGATCCCGACTCAACTGTTTGCAATGATCCTTCAATTTTCGTCGATTGGGATGGTGTTCACTTCACCGAGTCGGCTTATCATTACATAGCCAAAGGTTGGTTTACGGTGGCTTCACATCTCCACCAATCCTACCTTAATTTGATTATTTAAATTATGCCTAACACGTAGTCGGGCAGTATCAAAGGTAACTTGCACATTACCTGAATAATGAAGATTGGTATGTTAATTTATCTTCCAAATTTACACCCTATTTGTCTCGATCAAATATACTAGGTTCCATGTTTTCTCATATTTTGCTGAATTGGACTTGATATAAGGTAATTGCGCCAAATCAAAATGTAACAGTGTTGTTGTATTGCTCACTAGATAAGCACATGTAATTGCTTTCAGCCCAACTCTCGATGAAATGGGTCAATCTCAATCATTGATTCTATGAGTTCCATGCGAATCCCACAATTTTTTTTTAAAGCACCGAATCTCACAAAGTTCAATTGTTGTGATTGCACCTAGACTTAGATCAAGGTCCAAGCAAGAATATTTTCACACATTATGTTGAAAAAAATTGTATTCGTTAGATAAAAAAATATAGATGTGTATTAATTTATCAATCACAAGAAATAGCTTAGCTTATGTTGAATTGATTGCATAATATTATCAAACTTAGAGCTCGTTTGGTATCGCTATGGTTTAGGAATCTATGGTTGAACTATAGCTGTGTATAGTTCTTGATGGAGAGAAGTATATTATAAGTGTCATAAGTTGTGTATAATGCTTATTTTAGAACCAAAAGTTTCAAAATGATCACTTAAGGTCAAATTTTTTTTAAAAATGATCATTTAAGTGCCAGCTCCGATCTACTGGCCGAACATCTTACGTGGGCCTTTTTTTACTAATATCTGAGCTGACGTGGGTTGCCGGAAGAACACATGGAATTAAACATAAAAATTAAACAAAAAATTTTGAAAATGAGATAGGGGCCTTACTCAGCCCTCCCCAGTGGTAATAAGGGTGGGGGACAGCTGGTGGGGGTGGTCGAGCTGTGTCTAGTGGCTGACAACCTTGCCGACTACAGGCAAGGCATTGCCTAGCCATGGCGAGGCTCAACCTCACAGATCCTAGCCCGCATTTTGTTCGCCCTGCTCCCTAGCCCCGGCATCCTATTCTTGCTCTTCCTCGCTGCCTCCATCGCCTTTGTCTTCATCATCATCCCGCCCTTCCTCAGCCTCACTTCCCAGATCTTCAGACCCCATTCCATCAAGAAAAGCTGGGACTCTTTGAATGTCGTCCTAGTCTTCTTCACCATCGTTTGTAGGTTCCTCAACAGATCCAAGCACAGCGGAGACGAGGGGTCGTCACCTTCGTGCCCGAGGTCAGACTCGCAAAAGTCGACGCTGTCATCAAACCCTGCGACATTGTACAAGTGGTATGATAGCCACGACTGTCAGATCTTCGACCGAAGCGAATATGGGTTCTCAAGTTCATTTGGGAGGATGAGAAACAGTAGCTCGTACCTGCCAGAATAGTTGAAAAGAAAACGCAGCGGAAGATCAAGCCCAGAATAGTTGAAACATTGATCGAAGGATACGTCACAAGATTTGGAGCGTACCTTATTAGTTTTCATAAATTAAGAGACGGCCTTGCAGATTCGAGAGCCCTTGGAATGTCGTTCGTTCTCTGTTGTTCGCTTCGTTAACAGAGAGAAAAAAAACTAACGATACGTTCGTTGGAAGAGATAATGATTTATATTGAAAAGAAACGTTTCTTTTCAATATAAAATTCAAAAACAACGATAACTGCTCAGCGGCGGTTATCTTTAGTGTGCATGGGGTGTAGTTCCCTACATGGGTGTCCAGATTAAACCCCATGCACCCCAACAACAGGAATTGCCATGGGCTTACGGCGAAGGACGGCAGACATTCTACGACGATACCCATCTTGTAATGGTCTGGGGTTTCGGGTCGGAACTGATCTATTCCGGAAGAAGATGCAAAGAACTAGAAGACAAAGAAGAGAAGAAGTTCGATATCCAGGCCGCCCCACTTTTTTAAAAAAATAATAATAAATTTTCAGCTTATTTTTCTTCTATTTAATTGATGTTTAATTTTTTTTAGCTTATAAATTGACGTGGAAAGTCCAAGTACGCGGAGTTTTATAAAACATATGACATGTCAGATGAAATTTTTAATTATGAAGGCCACGTAATTAATTTGGCCAGAAATTTTTCAATTTGCCACTTAAGTGATCGTTTTTCTTCGAATTTGACACTTAAGCGATCGTTTTGAAATTTTTGGCACTATGATGAGCGCCGTACACATTTTATGGCGTTTTTGGTGTACTTCTCCCATTCTTGATGTGCTGGGAAGTGCTATAACTTGTGTGTTTGGCGCGGAAGTCTCTCTTTTAGTGGCTATTCCGGGAAAATTGTCACAAGTATCTGCAGTTATGAGATATTTACCAAGCACGTCATAAAAGTTGCAGCAACTTTTTTACAACTGAAGCTGTTAGGAAATGATATATTATATATTTTTTAAAGTTAAATCTTACCATCCAAGTACCTCGCAAGCCGCTTTTTCTTTTTTTCTTTTTTTTTTTTTGTGGTCGAACGCAAGTAGTTCGAGTGCTCCTTGAATGAACAAGAAAGGACCAAACGCAATCATCTCGCATCAGAATTAATCCTCTTAACACTTCACGATATGAAGAATGTAATATAGAGTAAAAAGGAAAAACCGCGTATCGATTGAATCATAAATTAAGAAAGTGAAATTCAAATTGACTTGCTGGTCTTAGTACATTTAGGCTTCATTTGTTTTCTAAAAAATAAACGATTTGGAAAATATTTTCTTTAAAATGGTAACTTGTATTCCTTAAACAAATTAGGTAATGAAAAACATTTTCTACATTATTCATTTTCTGCAAAACAAACAGAATTTTATTTATTGGATTTATTCATAAATTATATTATATGCTCTGTTCAGCGACACATTTTTTCCAATAGAACAATAGTTATCGTCTTCATGCTCCATCAGCTTCCAAGAACCCTCCGTTTGTTGAACCGTGTTCATATTCTTCAGACACTACCATTTTAAGCATCTAGGGTTTACTTGTAAGGGCAATATTACAATTAACTATGTTAGGCTACATCCATGAATGGGTGCGACTGAGAGGACCTCACGAAGAGGCGTCTTTTGAAAGGCTGCCTACTAATCTATAAAAGAAAGTCAAAAAAACTTCTAAGGGGCACTAGATAACGAACTTGGAACATCACAATTGACAACGAAAGAACAACGTACACTCACTCACTCTCTCTCTCTCTCTCTCTCTCTCTCTCTCTCTCTCTCTCTCTCTCTCAAATAAGGGCATATTTTGTTACTTTGAGAAAATGACCAGACATTTATGTTGTGGAACATGAATATTTTCCACTCATGATTATATTCGGATCAACATGGGTCGTAGATTTGCTAAGGACACGTTGATGATTCAATGATATCCTTAGGTACTTCCACAATTGAACGTCAATAGAGATTAGTCGAATTCATTATTTTAAATTCCAACATTTGTATTAGAGCCTTGGTTAGAATCCCTACCTTGTTTTTTAGTTTAACAAGATACATAACTTGGAAAATTTGCTTTTGCCTTGTATTGCGACCAACATGCCATAATTTGAGATTGAGTGTTGTTCTTAGTTTGTTTTCTCCTAAAGAAATCTAGGCCAAATCATTTTCGATCCGACCCAAATCCAACTCGATCCCACCCGTTTAACAAGTCTAACTGCTATATATTGAGATCTCCACAACTATAATTTTTTTTAGTTTTCTCATACTATGTGTAAATAATATTTATTGAAACATTCCTTATCAGTTATATGCACTGCCATGGGAACTGTCACGCCCCGAACCTCCACGAGCGCGCGACATCTGCACGACGATCGAAGGTCGATAATAAACGCGCGACATCCCAGGAACCTGTCGCCGACCTAACGATCCAAATAGCGGAAGCAATACAATATCCTTGACCACAATTGAGCAAGGTAAAAGCACGACCAACAACACTCGCCCTCTTCTTATTGGCACCATCCATTGTCTTCATCGTCTCCATCGTTCGATCCAATGCCAAACCTACACATCTGAAAATATAATCCCCAAACGGGGTGAGCTAACACGGCTCAGCAAGTTCACCTTCTAAATCTCGCTCAGGATACCAGATACTCTTAGATCGAACCCTAAGCATGCAATTCTATCATATCATAGCAAATAAATAAAGTGCATACGAATGCATGCTCAAAACACAATCGTCACGTCTTATTATAATATCTAAGCCAATCACTTTGCCTAATCTGTTCCGATTCCGTCGGAATTGCTCCAATTGGCATTCTAACTTATCTCGACTTCGACACACGCCACCCGAGCCTACCAAACGTCGGTCTAACTATCAAGAACAGCAATTTCTCGAGGCTACACAGTGCATCCAGCACACCCACAGAATCGATTTTCACAAATATCTCTAAACCAGACAAATTTGTGAACCGAACTACCTCTAATCGCATCATAGAGCTAATCCATGAATAATCCAATGCCCTACTCAAGATTTAGAAGTAAAACTTACCTAAATAAGGCTAACAAGCCAGGGAAACAAGCTGGAACAGAGGCAGACAGCCGGCGGCAGCAAACGGATTTGGAAATCGACGTTAGATCGCGATGATCTAAGGTGAACCGAACTTTGCAGAGGCTGGACCAGAATGAAAACATGCTAAAAAATCAATATTTTAACCTAAAAATGAGTCCTAGAGGCTGCTGGAGTCAAGATACTTCAACATGAACAAGATACGAAATTCGAGCAGCAAAAGACAGATTTGTCGACTGATACGAGAAAGCATATTTGAAAGGTCAAACGACCTCCGATCGAGGTGATTCAAGTTGGGTTAGAACCACAAGAGATAGAAATAAACCATACCCGAAAATCACGACGATCCAACGGTCGGATTTTCGTCGGCGGCCAGTTGAAGTTGGCAGCAGAAAACTGGGATTCAGCCTGTGCAGGGTCCGGTTTTGGCTCTGTTTGAGGGGGTTCCAGGGCTCATCTTGAGCTGATTTTTGGTGGAGAACTTCTAGAGAGATAGGTGAAGGTGAGGTTAAAAGGGCGTCTCAAACTGACGACGTTTGGGCGGCGAAACGGGCGGTGAACAGCGGAGCTCCGGTGGACCAAAACCGAGAGAAAATGAGAAAGAGATTAGAGAGAGGATGAGCCACGAAATTTTTGAGATAGAGAGAGAATGTTGGCTGGCCAAATGAAGAGAGAGAGAGAGAGAGGAGAGAGAGAAAATATCTTCCAATTATTGAAAAATACTATTCACGAGTTGACCGGCACTATTCACGGGTTGACCGGTCAAAAGTTTGACTGATGGTGACCGATGATCGATTGACGCGATTGAAGTGATTGATTTGATATTTGACGAGACATTTCTCGAGATTCGTGCAAATTGGGACTGATCGGATTCAAACTGGACAAATTGGGGTTCAAGCGCGAACGGAATTGGTCAAGAGATCGCACTAGATTGGAATTCAAATCTCACTAAAAATTCCACTACCCACTGTCTAGGGAGTCTAAAGAAAATCGGGGGGGCGAAACGGTCATTTCCAATTTACTGCCTTTCTTCTCGGCACTCTGGAACCAATCGGCCAATTTCGAGCCTTTCGAGGCGATGTCCAATATTTGTCTCTTAATCCCAAAAATCCAAATTCATTCATCCTATAATTGTCCGAATTTCGGGATGTCACAGGAACTCTTTAAGAAGTGCTCCATCTTTTGGCTTCTAAACTCAAATCCCAAAAATCTGACCTCAAAAATTAAATAAAAAAACTAAAATCCCAAAACTGATTTTTTTTTTTTTAACTCTTGTACTTTTTCAGGAAAGAAAAGCCGTCGTATTTCATTGGTTTCGTAAAATACACCAAATCACATAGATAATATTAGAACATTTTGGTTGATATCATTGACATGACCGCACATGCAGTGCCATGGTTTGTTTTAAAAGTCTTGACATGCTATAGATGGAGGTGTATTTCATAAATTATTGAAGACCATGAGATTAACCCTTTCATGCACCAACGTGTGCATTCACGAAGGCTTCTCTGGAGGGGCACTAAGGGTTCATTGTGGAGGAGGCGGGTCCATACAACTTCAATATTTCAGCAAGCTGTGGTGAACCCAGCTTAACTGTCTGTGAAGGTCCATCGGTTTTTGTCTATTCGGATGGGATTCACTTGACCGAGTCCGCTTCTCATCACGTTATCAACGAGTTGATTTACATTGGCTTCACATCTCCACCACTCCTATGTTAATCAAATTATTTACATTATACATTAAATGCAGTTGGACAGTTGCATCCATCAAAGGATACTTGCACATTACCTGATTAATGAAGATTGATATGTCATATGTAGAAACATGTCACAAATATTCTCATTTATAAATTTATCTTCCAAATTTACAACCTATTCATCTAGATTAAATTTACTAGGTTCGACATTTTCTCATAGTTTGCCGTTTTGGACATGATATAAGGCAATTGGCCTAGTTTCTGATTGAAAGGGTCAGCCGTTCTTCAAATTTAGAATACGAAAATTTTATTCATGTACATCTTCATCCTTCACGAACTGGGACAACGTTTGTCCATATAATAAGATCAGGCCATCACAATTAGGCTTTAAGCATTTACGGCTATTGACTATTAGGCAATCCTAACAGCAACAAATCAAGATGTAATAGTGTTGTTATACCAGTCACCCTGGAGTACAAGTGCTTGCCTTCAAATAAAACGGGTCAATCTGTTTTCCTTGTGATGGATCTGGAAGAGGAGGGACATAGTCATGAATCTTGTGAGTCCCATGTGAATCTTACAAAATTCAATTGTCGTGATTGATCCTGATCCTAGTTCAGAGTCCAGGCAAGAATACCTCATATATATGGATGAAAAAGTTATATTCAACATGTAAATATGAAATAATTTGTCAATCACAAGAAATAAATTCCCTTATGTTGAATTGAGTCTATATTATTATCAATCTTAGAGCCCGTTTTGTATAGCGATAAGTAAGGAATCTATGGCTGAATTGCAGTTGTGTCCTGTTGTAGCTGTGCTATGAAGTGCTATAGTTATGTAATGTTTACCTAAGTAGTTTATAAAAGTTGCAGTACCCTTCTTACATTGAAATTATTAGTAAATATCACCATACAAATGCGTCACAAGCAATAAGTGCTCACACGAATTAGAATGGAGATAAAGTCCTTATTGAACTAATAAACAAAGACCAAACCCAAGCTTCTCGCATCAAGAATTAATTCCTCTTGATAGTTGTCTCTTTTCTTTTTGCTTTTGCCTTTTTTGATTTCATTCATCAAAACTCAAACAAGGATACGCCCCTACAAAATGGGGTGTCGAATGAAAACATCGCTCATGTGCATTACGTTTTAAAGTGAATGCCGATGAATCGGACACCAACCAAAATCGCTCGATGGTAAAACATCTTATCCAAAAAATATTATCTTTTGAAACTCATGATATACCCAATCTTTGTTTTGATAGATTCGTTTACGATGGACATTCATCTCTTCCGTTTACATGTATTGTGCATTATGTGTAACTCACATGCGAAACTTCAGAATTTCATTCCGATAAACCCATACTTTGAAATCAAATTTCCCACAAAAATCACATCGTAATAATTGTTCAATCAAACCTCGCATTTCAAATCGACAGAGTTTTGAATTTTGTTCCCTAACTTCGAGATTAACTCTTACTAGATGAATAATTGGCTTGAATAACTTATCAAATGTTACAATTCTGAGTTGATTTGACTTGTCAGGATATCCACACCGTCTACTCGTGCAAATTTTTTCCATGGACGGGCTCACAATCTGTTTTTCTTATTTTGATGAAGAAGAAGAGAAATAAGATGGGCTTGTGCTTAATTCACATGGATCGAATTTATTGATCCACTGTTACTCCTTTAGCTAATGAGGCAACTATTTTTATTTTCACGCTTTTCTTCTCACATCTTTAATAGCTAGCGGTTCGTAAACTCCAAAACTGCACGAACTTTTCATCTATCAGTGCTAAAACCTTTTCTCAAGATATCTTCCTAACTGTTTGGGTCCTTGCTTTGGATCTTGTTCCCCGGTGTGAAAGCAGTTAGTTCTGTAGTTTTAGAATTCTGTTGATCCCAAGTACTCCATCTCCATCATTGCATATGGCAATATAGAAAGTAAAGAGGAAAAGGCATGACGGAAAGAATTGGGTAAAATAAGTGAATTTATCCGGTTCGCCTACTCCCCTCTAAGTCCATTAGTGAGCAGGGTGCTCAACTTAGAGGGCACCGGCCTACTCTTCAGACGTGTCCTCAACAACCTGGTAGTTGTTCTGTCTCCACTTTTGGAGGTAAGAGTGCTTGGTCGCTGGGCTTTCCTTTTTCTCAATTAATTCAGTTGTGCAAGGAGCCAACCCTAGTACGAGAGGACTGGGTTGGGCCAACCTATGGTGTACCGGTTGTTATGCCAATAGCAACGCCAGGCAGCTAAGCTGGTATGGAAGAACTTTTTGGCTCCCTTGTTAAATGAAAACTTCACAATTAACTCGATCTTAAACGTGCATTACAATTTCAAGCCAATCTTTCGTTAAAAGGTTTGGGGCATATGTATCCATCCTCACTCCAGCATATCTCATTAATCGGACACCAACCAAAGTCCTCAATGGTAAAGCATCTCATTCAATTTTGTCTAATAAGATGCCCTTTCATAACCATTTGCCCACATTGCAATATTTATGTCTTGGGTGCACTGTCAATGTCAAGCACGAATTTGTAAGTGCGCTTCGCCGAGAATATTCATCGACTATCCTTTTCCTCAAAAGGGTTATAAGTTTCTTTATCTTGAAACTTTAATAATTTATGTTAGCCGTAATGTCACATTTCGGGAAAGTGTTTTTCTAGTCCAACATGAGAGATCCTCGTGTTTGGCGCTTCTTTTATATGTGCATGATTCTTCACCAATCATAGACCCCACCATTGCCGCCGGTGCTCCCGTTAAGGTGCCAACAAATCTCATGCCGGTCATCGCCTTTTGGTCTTTCTTCTAAGTCATGGCTTATCATTCTAACTACTTAGACAAAGTCACATCACTTCCACCTAGAATTATTCCTTATCCTAATTTAAGAAGGTCGACGGAAAAAATTTACTCCCACGAACAACAGCTGTACCGCTTTTTAAGATTATTTCGTCGGATAAAATTATTATGCGGGATTCAACGCATCGAAGTTGTGAATAGTCCTTATGATTGGGGTTCGCAAATAAGTAGAGTTTCTTTACCAATGGGACTCATGCGAAGGATTCCATAAGTGCTTTACCCAATTTATAAAAGGATGCCTTTCCTCGCTGAAACTGCAATTGAGCAATTGAAGCTTCATCGCAAAAAACTCAACCCCAAGCAGACTCTTTCTCCATCGAAGATATCAAGCATTGTTTGACATGAAATTCATGAAGATAGTAGCCTTCATTTTGCTCTGCTGCCTCTCTTCAAAGTCTGTCTTGTCGAGTCCTGGGCGCTACAATGCGATCTTCAACTTTGGGGACTCTCTGAGTGACACCGGAACGCCCTCATTTCCGGGGCATTCTCATTTCCAGGCCTCAAAAATCTCCTTACGGGGAGACATTCTTCCACCACCCGACCGTCGATGCTCAGATGGACGCCTCATTATCGATTTCATAGGTACTGTATACTCTCCATCTACTATCCCCTCCACATTTTTGGATCACTCGTATGAAGTCGTTTGCCATAATGCATTTTGGTCCCTTGTCGACAATTTGAATGCGATTAGGTTTTCTAGCACGATCTTTAATATTTTTTACGCTACTGATAAAGTGTTTTTAATCTCACGATGAACGTAAAAAACATGAGAATGCAGCCGAAACATTTGGACTGCCATATCTTCCACCATATCTGGAGGTAGCCAAAGGTCCACCTGTCCGTACGGGAGTGAACTTCGCGGTTGCTGGTGCCACAGCACTCGACTCGTCTTTCTTCTCTGCTCAGGGCCTTGCTTTGTGGACAAATTACACGTTGAGTGTTCAGCTTGGCTGGTTCATGAATTTGAAGTCGTCTCTCTGCACCTCCAAACAAGGTAAAATCTCTACCTTTTCTCGTCAAGAAAGAGGGTAAAGGCATTGCTGATTCCTTAAATTGTCCGATCGATCTTAATTTTTTCCTCATTTTTGTGATTAGTTTATGCCCCTTCGTCAAATTTTGTCGTGTTCGTTTTTCACATTAGTAATAGAGATGTAAGTCAAAGACTGTGTCACCTATGAAACATGCGCTATAATTTATCAAATTGGACATAAAAAATTCTTTCTGGTAAGGGGAGAGATAGGTGGCATTGACTTTGCAAATTACGTGTTTAGTATAACCTTTATGAAACGTGTGCTTTAATTCTATTTATTTTTCTTACTTTTGGGATGCAGAATGTGAAGGGTACTTTAAGAAGTCTCTGTTTCTGGTGGGGGAGATTGGTGGCAATGACTACATCTTCCCCGCTCTTTCTGGTCGAAGCATCGAACAGCTACGTGCTATGGTACCACAAGTCGTTGCACCAATCACCCGTGCCATCCGTGTATGTTGAACAAACTTACTTCAGCAATTCCCGTTTAAAATTGAGGATCGCTCTGAATCATCACGTTTTATCTATGAGCACATGTTGGTGGGACGCTTTTCTTAGGCACGAGCCTAACGTTTTTAAGAGGAGCATTGACAATAAACACCCCCACCTTCTAATACCACACATAGGTTGTGTAAAACAAAGACTATACGATGATCTCCACGGCGCATGAAGCGGTTATCCAAAGTTCATTCACGTCCACTTACAAAATGATCCTCGTGATTCGTCTCGAACTTGCTTTGTTACTGTTATATTGTTG
Organism: Psidium friedrichsthalianum; assembly: GCA_019149425.1. Classification (NCBI taxonomy): domain Eukaryota; kingdom Viridiplantae; phylum Streptophyta; class Magnoliopsida; order Myrtales; family Myrtaceae; genus Psidium; species Psidium friedrichsthalianum. Next base: position 17,479 of record JAGVVM010018945.1, on the reverse strand, counting down.
TTGTTATCATTATTTTTATTATCCCTTGAATCATCATGACAGATGCTGATAGAAGAAGGAGCAGTGGATTTGGTGGTGCCAGGACAGTTTCCTATAGGCTGCTCCGCGGTGTTTCTAACTTTGTTGCCAAGCCCTAATGTGTCGGCGTATGACCCAACAACCGGATGTCTGAAGGCTTATAATGTTCTCTTTGAGTACCATGATAACTACCTCAAGCAAGAATTGCAAAAATTGAGAGAAGAGTACCCTCATACAAGAATTATGTACGCCGATTATTATGGTGCCTCTGTGCCTATTTATCGCACTCCAAACAGTACGGTGAGCCTTCTTCCCATTTTTCTTTTCGGCTCTCAAATTTATTTATATGGGCTAGCATGGCCTTTAGGTTTGAGATGTTTAAGCTCGAAATGGCCCAAACCATTTCTAACTGCTTTTTTATAATAGAAAATAGGAATTAAATATGGAGATTTTTTTTTGGAGGGGTCTAGAAATATGGAGATTTATAAAAACATATTTTTATGCTCGAAAAAATTTAATAACGTCATAAATAAAATTTAAATGAAAAACTTAGCTAAAATCATATCGAAAAGGTGGCCGAATAATAAATCTTTCATGTCCCTCATTTCCCATTTGCAATTCAATCCCTTCCAAATCAAAGGTAAAGTCCTTCTCTTTTTGGTGTTTCTCCCCCAAAATTATCACTCATATCGCTTGATATAATTAGCTAACAAAAAATGATTTCATTGCCAATACCATTTATATCTAAACATTTTTGTCGACGGTGCTAATCCTTTGTGTATGTTTATTTTTATAAGCATTGTAAGAGATTTTTCCATAAAAATATTTTTCGCCAAATAAACAGAGCCTTAGAGTTAAGTGGTACGTCTCTTCGTAACATCGTTTTGAAACTCCATACTATTTCCCGAAAGAAAAACCCTAGCCTTGACATTAGCACATTTTGGTTGATATCATTGGCATGAACACATGTAGTTACCCAATCTGTTCAAATTTATGGGTGCATTCACGCAGGCTTTTATGGAGGGGCACTAAGGGCTTGTTGTGGAGGAGGTGTCCATACAACCTCAATCCTTCAGCAAGGTGTGGTGAACCCGGCTCAACTGCTTGCCAAGATCCATCGGCTTTCGTCGATTGGGATGGGATTCACTTGACTGAGTCTGCTTATCATCTTGTCGCCAAAGGTTGATCTACGGTGGCTTCACATCTCCACCGCTCCTATTTTAATTATTGACATCACATATTAATCGCTTCGGAGTAATGGAGTTCGATATCACATATATTGCGCCACATCTAAGTTTTCTTGCAAATTTACACTCTATTTGTCTAGATCAGGTTTTCTATGTACGGTCTTCACATATTTTCCCATAGCAGACATAATAAAAGGTAATTGTGCCTAGTTTTTTTTCATTGAAAGTGTCTGGCATTTCTCGAAACATGGAGTACCAAGATTTACTCATGTACATCTTCATCCTTCTTGAAGTTGGACAACAATTTCTAATATAAGTTCAAGATAAGGCCAACACAATTAAGTTTGCTGAAAGGAGGTGCAAACAGTAAAATCTTCGTACAAGTTCTAAGAAGTTAACACTGTAATGATATTGGTAACAATTATAAACATGTCCAAGAAAAAGTCATATGCAAATTTCACTTGCATTTCACCTAATTTTTTGAAAATATGTGGCAAGTCTATACAACCGAACCAAGGTGTCTACTTATCATCGCATCACCAAAGGGTTCATTTACGGTGGCTTCACATATCCACCATTCCTAACTTAACTTAATTACTCTCAGTACAAAATAAATTGCATTCAGACGTTTACGTCTCGAAGGTCACTTGCACAGATTTGTAATAACCAAGTTTGATATGTTGCATGTGTATCACATATATATTCACTTAATCTTCCAAATTTACATCCTATTTCTCTAGATCAAATTAACTATTTTGGATGTTTTCTCATATTTGCCCGTGTTCGTATTCCACGTGATAAAATATAGTTGTGCCTAGTTTTCTCAATGAGAGTGTCAGTCGTTCCTTAAAACTTTACAATACCAAAAATTTACTCATATGCATATACATATTCAATGAACTTGGACAACAATTAATAACATAAGTCTAAGATAAGGGCAACACAATTAGGCTTTAAGCATCTACGGCTACCAGCGATTAGGCAATCCGAAAAACAACAAATCACAATGATGACCCGATGAATCTATGATGTTTCGCTTCACAATATATTCATGTTGTTGTATTCATCTCATATACAGCTAGTAGTTACCTTTAACCCAATTAATGATGGAGCAGGTCATTCTCAATCGTTTTGTTGGGACTTTTAGGGGAGATCACCAAGAGGAAGCCAAAGCCAAAGCCCAAGCCCATCAACATATCATGTTGGACTCACCTTCGCTTTAAAGATTAAGCCAATAAGTTATGGGCCAACTAGGATATATTAATTACTCAACACCATATCAATTCTCCAATGTATGACTGCCCTAACACAACTCACACATAACTATGCACCGCAATCAACCAACATAAACTACTAATTTGGGATTGCATCACCCATGGTAGACTTGCGTTTCTAGATCAACTGTCAAACCAACTGTCCATACCATGCACTGTATTCAACCAACATCAACTGCTAACTTGGGATTGCATCACCCATGTTAGACTTGCTTTACCAGATCGGCTGTCCATAGTCTTTTCTTACTAGACTAGCCATGATGGCAATTTCCACTCGAAATAAACATTGATTATGAGATTTAGTCCTTGAGATATTCTCCAAATACCGAAACAGATTGGGTGTGAGCCACCAATCAATCATTGGCTCCTAGCGAAAATCTAATACATTCACCAAGGGAGATCGCCAAGAGGGAGCCAAGTTCGAGCCCGTCAACATAGCCTGTTGGACTCACCTTCACTTAAAAGCTTAAGACAATGAATTATGCGCTAATTAGGATATATTATTGCTCAACACCACATCAATTCTCTGATGTAGGACTTCTTTAACACAGCTCACACGTAACTATGCATCTCAATCATTCAACATCAACTGCTAACTTGGGATTGCATCACCCATGGTAAACTTGCGTTTCTAGATCAACAATCAGAAAACTGTCTACACCATGCACCGTGATCAGCCAACATCAATTGCTAACTTGGGATTGCATCACCCATGTTAGACTTTGTCGCAACCTAAAAATCGAGTTTATCAAGTTAATGGATTATCATATTAATTATTTAACTAACCTAACTCGGACTTTCCAAGTTCATGCCAAATCGCAACTTATGATTCAATATTTAACATGCAAAGGTTTTCAATATGAGCTAGCACTAATCGTTATTGGTAGGTCGATTAGAAACATAAGTAAATTAGCTAGAGAATTAAATTACTTCTACAAACCAGAGATTAAGAGTCCGGGGACTTGATTACGTTAGATTACTCTAACGCCCTTTCGGTACTATTTTATTTCATGAAAAATCATTTAAGAATGCAACGTTATTTAATTTTAACATAAGTCACTAACAAAAGTTATCATACGAGTGCACAATCAATTAATAGAACATCCATAAGTCAAGATAATCATGGGAGCATGCGCCACACAAAATATTTTTTTTCTTTTTCTTTTTCTTTTTTTTTTATTTTCACCTTTTTTATGAATGCATGAATGATTATACTATATGCAATGCATGAAATTATTCTAGGATGCAATGATATGATTAAATGCAAGACTAAAGTGCAACCTATATGACATGGCAAGAATGATGACATGCAAGGATGACATGGCAAAGATGACGTGATGTGGCAAGTGTGGCATGGTATAAATGATCTGGTAATGATAACATGACATGGATGATATTTTTATTTCCGATGAATTTATTTCCTAAAATAGAACTACGTCAAAACAAAGCTTATGTTGCATATTTTAGAGTTTAAATTAACCTAAACCCTAATATATTAAAGATAAATTATTTTAGACATTAAATTCTATTTAAACATATAATTTCTATCATAAAATGCAATCTAACCTAAATATTTTACAAAAAGGATTAGACATGCAATTGTCTAGATGATGCTATTTTATAAGATATGCAATTTTCAAATATGGAAATGAATGAATGCAATTTTTTAGAATTTTTCAAGATTACATCATGTAACGGATATATTATTAAAAAAATAACAATTAAGCAATTCAAGTCAAAATAGGAAAGTGAATATGCCAATCAATTCAATCAACAAAAGTGGATATATCAATCAAGTTTGAAATATTTCGTGAATATTTAAGTTAATTTTTAATCCATAATCCTATGGTTAATGATAAAAGTTAAATCCTTGCTTAATTGAGTATTCCATCAATAATCCTAAAGATGGACTTTCTCAATTATGTGGTAAGTTTTGGATTAGGAAAAGGAAATTTCCCTAATCAATCTATATTTTGAAAAGGATATCCAATTTTGATGCAAGATATGCAATATATAATAAATGCAAAATGTATGAAAAATATAACAAGATAGGCAAGTGAATATCCAATAATCCAAGATAGGAAATTTACCTTGTTCTTCGAGATTAAGGTTTCCTAATTTGTCTATAAGACTAAACTTGCGGCTTTTGGACCAATCGTCTAGGATATGATGCATGTACCTAGGGATTTGGCAAAGCGAATTTGCAGCCGATGATTTACACTTTTAACAGCACTAAGTAGCAAGAATTATGCACTAAAAGTGTGATATTTTTATCCCAAACGATGAGCAAAAATCTACACAAAAAAATAGCATAAAATAGAAAATACTATTTTTTTTTTTACCCAAACAGCAGCGAAACAAGCGCTAGACAGCACCTAAATTGGCACCAAACAGTAGGGAAACAAGCTTGAACAACGGGGGGAGGCTGACACCAAAGAGTGAAGAAATTGGATTAAATGGAGGCTCAAACCAACCCGAACAGCAGTCCAACGTTGAACCAAGACGTCGGGTATCGTCGAGGTGAGGCACGTTGGATCGAGACTATTGTTGTGATGACGGGCTGAGCTAGAATAGTCAACGTAATGGTTGGAATGCTAGCGGCCATAAGGGTGGTGGCGTGAGGTGCAAATGACGAATGACGGCGATGCGGGCCTCGGACGGATGAGCTCTCCTCTTCGTCTTCAGGACTCTCGCATGCGTTAGAGCAGAAAATTTTTTCACCTGTTAAGCCTTTTATATGTGTGCTCTATGGCCATGTATTGAATTTTTTTTTTTTAGCCCCTCGTCCTAATTCAATCCGCAAGTCGTCTTTTTATAGATGAAATAGCCTAGGGTTTTCAAAGAAAGGATAGAGCCAGCTTCTTTATGAGGATCTCCACAATATATCCTTTACTTTTCTTCAACCTTCTTTCCTCATATTCACTTTCTCACATTCATGTACAAATTCCTTGAAGATCATTGCCGATTATTCATTGTGTGACCAAGGATTGTGTGACCAAATTTTGGTAACTTGAAAAATCAATTTTTTTACGCGGCATAAATAATTCCAGTCATCGCACTCAAAGCTTTAATCCACCCACCGCCAATCCAAACTATAATGCAATGCAATGGATGCTAAAATTAACCTATACTTTATGAAAATGATTGATTATTTTGGGTAGGAACTAAAATTAATCTCTGATTTTTTATACAAAATAAATGACTAAAAAAAAGTAGTCAAATTTAGATGTCAATAGACTTGCATTACCAGACCAGCTATCCATAGTCTCTTCTTGCTAGACCACCCGCGATGGCAATTTCCATCCAAAATAAGCATTGATTATGAGATTTCTTCCTTGATATATTCTCGAAACACCGATACAGATTTGGTGTGGGTGACCAATCAACCATTGGCTCCATAGCAAAAGTCTAATACATTCACCAAGGGAGATCGCCAAAAGGGAGCCAAAGTTTGAGCCCGTCAACATATTCAGTTGGACCCATCTTTACTCAAAAGCTTAAGCCCGTCAAACTCGACTAGAAAAAAAAAATCATATTTTGTGATTTTGCTTCCGTCCTTTTTCTAAAAGATGATTTTACCCCTCAAGTGTAAATCGTTCCCAAAATCAAAAAAATTCTAGAAAATCCCGAAAATTAAGAAATGGGCACATTCAATTGGCCAACCCGATTTTCGAAGATTTGGATTCCTTATTCCTTCAAAAATGATCATTTTGCTATTTTGGTAAGTTATTTCATAAATTGATGATTTTACCCCTCATGGGCAAATCTTCCCAAATTCTTTCCAAATCCCTAAACACTCATTCTCTAAGCTAATAAGGCTATACTAAGGATGCCACGTTGATTTTTATGCGTTTTATCCTCACATCATTTGATCCTTGATTTGCGTACCTACTTTATTGATTGTAATTGGTAGGTTAGACATTCTCCTTTGTATATACTCCTAGGTTCTAGAGCTTGCCTCCCTTCAAATCACCTATTTGAAATCATAGATAGGAAATCACTCAACTTAGGTACCGAAAGTGTGTCAATAACAATATTAGCATAACTAGGTTCTCGAACCCAAAATTTCTAATTTTGTTTGAGTCATAAGACTTCTCCCACTGCTCGATAAGGTTCCCGATGTACCTTCCCTAAAGATCAGTGGCGACTCTGAAATCATGCATACTAATGCACATGTCACCTAACCGCACTAAGGTCGAACCTCGAAAACCCGCAGCGATTTGTCATGGGTTGGGAAGGCTCGAGCTAAGCCTACTCTAGAGGTTAGTAATCCATTAGCCCGATAACAATCAACCGATTTCAATTCTCAAAGATCAGGTCATGACAATGATTCCTAATAGGAAGTATAAACCACACCCAACATTATATAATCCATAAATTTAGTGGACTACTCATAAGTTAGAGAATTATTTGTCTCTAAACTGAGTTTTCTCATTGTGAAAGAAATGTTTAATACCACAAAAATCCTAAACTGATGCACATGTAATAAATTTACCACAAACTGACCAAAAAATTAGAAATTGATATAGTTGTGATAAATTTATATGTGTACTAGTTGGGATTTTCCATAGTATTCACCTAAAAAGAAAAGGCTTTGAATAGTCCTCTTCACTTGGCTCATGAAATGAGCAATGTACTTATTTGATAAGATGTAATCTAAAGATTTAGTCTAAGGTTCATTCAAGGAATTATTACTTTTGAGATTCAAACTCGAATACAAATTGCATGGTTCTGGGTTTTAATGGTCGTACTAGAAATGGATATTCATTTGTGTGTGTGTGTCTATGTGTGTTCATTTTTGAAAGGGAGTGAACTGGAACTGAACGCAAGTAGGGAAAAACTGTAATCTTTTCACTGTACTTCTTGTATCTGTAAGCTGTACATTTATAATGTTGATCAAACAAAAAAAAAGAAAGAAGAAATACAAGATTTGTATCTTCCTAAAAAACTTCAATTAATTAGAGGGAAATTGAAATCAATCTTCAATTAAGAAGATTGTAATCAATTAGGATCCCCAATACTCCCCCTCAAGCTAACGGCCTATATATGTCTAAGACGCCAAGCTTGCTTGGGAGATATGTATGCTACCTTTGACATAATGGTTTGGTGAAGATATCCACTGGCTGTTCCACAGTCTCAATACCTCTAGTGACTAGAACTCCTTCTCGAATTTTATCTCGAGTGAAGTGACAATCAACTCTAATGTGCTTTGTTCTCTCATGGAAAATTGGTTTTGCTGCCAACTTGAGTGTTGCGTCCTTATCACAGAATAATTCGGTTGGTCTCTCCACTTGTATCCCGAGATCAACGAGTAATCCTTGTAACCAAACTATCTCACAAACAGTCTTTGCCATGGCACGGTATTCCACTTTTGCAGATGATAAGGACACTGTTGTTTGCTTCTTGGTTTTCCACGAAATCAAAGACTTTCCCAATTTTATGCAAAAACCAGTAATAGATCTTCTGGTCATGGGACAAGTTGCATAATCGGTGTCACAAAAAGCAGTCATTTTCATGTTGCAGTCACGAGAAAGGAAAATTCCAAGTCCTGGACATCCCTTTAGATACTTTATTACCTTCAATGTTGCGTTCATGTGAGATTGCTTTGGTTGATGCATGAATTGGCTTAATATCTGAACTGCATAATATATGTTAGGTCTTGTCATAGTGAGATATATCAACTTCCAACGAGTCTCTGATATGGCGATGGGTCTTTGAGTAATGGATCTTCGGCTAATGTGGAGGCCCCCAAATCATATTCATGGGTTGTCATCTTGACATTTTGCTCTATAAGAATGACAGCGGGTTTGCATCCTGATAGGCCAGCTTCAGACATAATTTCCAATGCGAACTTTCGTTGACTGAGATTGATTCCCTTTTTAGAGCGTTCAATCTCAATGCCAAGGAAATATTTTGGAGCCCTTAAGTCCTTGATGTGGAAAGTAGAATGCAAATATCTCTTGAATTCATTAATGCGAGACTCATCATTTCCCATGATAAGTATGTCATCCACATAAATTAGTAAATAAATGGATGCAGTACCTGAGGTCCATGTGAATAAGGCATAATCGTGTCTTAAATGCTGGAATCCTGCTTCTGTCAGAGCATCTATAAACTTAGAATACCATTGCCTGGGGCCTGTTTGAGATCATATAGGGATTTGTGAAGGTGACATACACAAGACTCCCCTATCTGCGTAATCCGATAGAAGATTCATATAAATTTCTTCATTGAGATCTCCATGAAGGAAAGCATTGTTGACATCCATCGATGAAGAGACAATGGCGAGCAGCACTATTGAGAAGAAAGATCGAACAGTAACTTCCTTCGCAACTGGTGAGAATGTATCATGGTAATCGAAACCCTCCTTCTGAGTGAAACCTTGTGCCACTAAACGAGCTTTATAGCATTCGACAGAACCATCACTCTTGAACTTGATCTTGTAGACCCATTTGCAACTAATGGGCTTTCGATGATTAGGTAAAGGGATAATATCCCATATGCGATTTTCAATGAGAGCATTAATTTCCGCTTCCATCACCTTTCGCCAGCAAGGGTCTCGTGCAGCTGCCTGTATGAAGAGGGCTCTTATTCCTCGAAATTCGGATAATGCTGCACAAATATGTGGGAGAAAGGTGACTAAAAGAGACATATAATGATATAGGGTAGTGACTACTTGAAACATTAGACATAGAACAGACATAATCTTTTGTCCATATTGGGGGTCAAATAGTGCGCCCAGACATGTGGCTGCTCTGGAGGTACTGGAGAAGAGTTTATAGATAAAAGATCTTATGAAGAAGCTTCTGACGACAATGAAGGGTCAGTAAGAGGAGATTCTGATCTTGTTGGAGACGAGTCTAGCATTAGCTTCCATACTTGGCATGGACGTTATAGGTGTCAGCGAAGCAATCAGATATGTGGGAGTTTCATCCTTTTCTAAGAAATTTTGGTGATCTGGAGTGACCGAGGATGAAGTTGTCTCTCCTTGGAAAGGAAAAGCATCTTCGTGGAAAATAACATCTCTGCTAATGAAGAAATATTCGGTAGAGAGTTTCATAACTCGATAACCTTTCTGTAAAGTGGGATAGCCCATGAAGACACATGGAGTTGCACGAGAATCCATCTTAGTCCGAGGCCCCACAGTTGTCACATAACATAAGCATCCAAATGTTCGCAGATGATCAATTGAAGGCAATTTTCCATAAAACAATTCAAAAGGAGTACTTCCATCAAGAATTCTACTCGGCATGCAATTAATCAAATAAGTAGCAGTGGTCACACAATTACCCCAGAATTGGTCAGGAATAGAAGCTTGGTATTTGGGGCTCTTGTAACTTCTAAAAGATGCCGATGTTTGCATTCTACAATCCCATTTTGTTGTGGAGTATAGGTGCAAGAAGTCTCATGGAGAATACCATGAGAAATAAGAAGGGATTGACAATCATTGGAAAGAAATTCACATCCATTGTCCGTCCGAATTTTTTGAACAGATGTGTCGAATTGAGTTTTGATCATGGAGAAGAAATTCGACAACTTGGAAATGGTCTGACCTTTAGATTGCATGAGGAAGGTCCAAGTGGCACGTGAAAAATCATCAACAATTGTGAGGAAAAAATGTAAGCCATCACGATGAGTCGTGTGGTAAGGACCCCAGATATCAACGTGGATTAGTGAAAAAGAACGGTTGGCTCGAGATGTACTAATAGGAAAGTGCTATCTGGATTGCTTAGCTAAAGGACATATTGAACATTTCGGGTAAGGAAATTTTGCACTATGACCCAAGCGTTGATGATAAAGGAGATTCTTATTGATAGTGGCAGCATTACAAGAAATGCTCTTTTGAAGGAATTTAAATCTCCTAGAGAATTCATCCAGAAAAATAACCCATCTTCAACTCTACCCAAGCCCATCATTTTGCCAGTCAAACAGTCCTCAAAGAAGCAATTGTCATAGTTGAATATGACATTGCAAGAATTATCTCAACAAACTCTCAAGATAGAGAGAAATTGAATTCGAACTTAAGAATATATAGAACATTGCGAAGGACAAAATTTGGCCCAAGTTGAACAGTGCCAATTTTTGTGACTTTAGTTGTATTCCCATTTGGAAGTCTCACCGTTAAAGGGAAATGAGGACGTTGATCAATGTGGGAAAATAATTTTTCAGTGCAAATTATGTGATCACTGGCACCCGAATCGACTATCCATGCATCAATCGAAATAGAATTTTCTTGGGACAGAAGAGTACTTGAAAAACTACCGCCCTTATCTGGAACCTTCAGCTGGTTCAGCATGTTCATAATGGCTTGGTACTGGTTTTGTGTAATAGTACCGTGGATTCCATCGTCCTTTTGTGTGGAAACTTGGTAGGCAGATATTTCTTTCTCCTTTCTGTCGCAATCATTTGGACGTCCATGCAATTTCCAGTACATTTCTATGGCGTGATGTGGCCTTTTGCAATAATCGCAATATTTATTTTTAGATTTAAAAATATTACCAGGCGTCTTACCTGATGACGTGGCAAAACTTGAATCGTTGGATCCAAGTGAGATAGTTGCCGACGTGGCTGAATCAGAAGCCCACGATCCACCTCCTTTATTGGTTGCGTCCTCACCGTTGGATGCGAACTTCAGATCGTGACCACCCATCCCTAAATGATTAGGGTTCTCCTTGGTCGCCGCTCCAGATGGAAACCCCATCTTCTCGATCCTTCTTTGCCTTAGATCTCGAGAGGCTGCGAGTGCGGTGGAGCTACCAAATCCGTCGCCATGATTGGTTGGACCGTCGTGGGTGAGAAGGTCAAGAGGGCAACTCCCTCACTGTGTTCGTGCCGCCATGGCCACCGTCGATCTCTGACTTTCTTCTTGAATGGCGAGCTGAAAAATGCGTCCGAGGCTCGATGGTGGCTCTATCGCGAGGATCTGAGTCCGAAAAGGTGAGTAATCTTCGTTTAATACCATTAGAATCTAGTGGCTTTCTCCCTATTGCGGATTGCTTGGTATTGTCGAAGGGTTTCCTCTAGGCCAATTAGGGTTTCTTCGACCTCTTCAATGTCATTCCATAGAGCCGATAACCTGTTGAAGGTGCTTGTCATAGATTGATTTCCTTATTTGAGTTCTGATAAGGCCTGTGTTAACGAAAAAAGTTTTGCTCGATTGAGTTTCCCGTATATTTCTCGTATATTTGACCACGCGGTCTTCGCGTCGTCCGTCGGTGGTGATCCGGCGGCTACTTCGGTCGTAAGGCAATTTTCGATCCACTGCCGTACTAACTGATTACACCACCGCCAGTGACACGCTGACGCTCATCAGTTGGGATTGGAATTGTGCCGTCGAGAAAGCCATCTTTATCTTTTGTGACCAATACTCACTGGAGGTCTTTCGCCCAAACTGAATAGTGCTAAGATCCGACCAACTGGAGGCCGATGAGCCGTAATTTCGATTCGTCAGCCGACGATGTATACAGTGGATCTCCGATCTCCGACCAATTATCGCCGATCCCGAGTGTGTATGGGTACACGACTTGGTATCCAGGCAGAGGATTCGGGTAGGGATCCGACCCAAACCCATTCCCATTCCTGGTTCGGGTATTTGCCCCACATAATGAAAAGTGGGCTCGGGGGTTGGGCTTGCCCCATATCCGGCTGGTGGGCCTCCTTCGGGTGAGATGACGGCAATGATGACCCAAAAACAATGGGCTGAGCAGGCCCATAGTACCATGGGACTGCCCCAAAATGGGTTGGCATGTACTAGGTAGGCTGACCCAAAATGGGCTGCCCTAGTTAGCCTGATGTTGTTGCCACTGTATGGGCTGAGCCTGAACGGGATTGCCCTCACTGGGCCGATTCTCAACAGTAGCACTTTTAGGATTTCCTGAAGGCGAGTCCTCCACCCTCGAACGACTGTGGCTTTCTTCGGTAAGCTGTTCCTTGTTCTTCATGGTATATAAAAAAAGGCTTTTGATTCTCACACGTGTTTCTAAACTGTTTTTGCAAATTTGGACCGCAACAACAAGAGAAGAAAACAAAGTGCAGGCAATCAAGAAGAAAGGGTGCGAAGGTAGGCTAGGAATTTCGCTCCGATACCATGAAAGGGAGTGAATAGGAACTAAATGCAAGTAGGGAAAAACTGTAATCTTTTCATTGAATTTCTTGTATCTGTAAGCTGTACATTTATAATGTTGATCAGACGAAAAAAGAAGAAGGAAAGAACAAATACAAGATTTGTATCTTCCTAAAATACTTCAATTAATCGAAGGGAAATTGTAATCAATCTTCAATTAAGAAGATTGCAATCAATTAGGATCTCCAACAATTTCTTCCCTAAAAGTGCACAATCATTCCAAACAATTGTTACAATAGAAATTACCACATGGGCAACTGAAAAGCTATTAAATACTTACAAGGCTTATGCTTGCTATTATCACACGTCACATCCTGATCCTCTTAATTATATTAAGCATTAAGACAAATAGTCATTAATAATCTTCATCTGTTCATTGCTCTTAATTTCATCCAATTTGAAGTCAATGACGTCCTGTTGGCCACCCTTCGAGACCAATTGGTATTCCTCTCTAGATTTGAATCAAATTTTTATTCATATCTTGAGTAATATTTGAATGGAAGTAAACGAGATTTGATCACGAAAAACAGAGAAGAATAGACGACACACACGTTTTTTACCCAGGTTCACCGTTGAAGTAGGGCTACGTCCTACAAAGAGATTTCACTATGTTTTTAGGTTTACAGCCGCTCAACTCAATACAATGATCGGAAACGAGCAAATATATATATACCCTAAACAGGGCCCAAAAACCTAAAACCTATAATAAATCTCTTAATCTCGCACTATACGGGCCAGCTTAAATAAAGCCCAAACCCGTTGATGTTTCGGGGGCGTGTTGACACCTAAATTTTGATTTTTCTTTTATATATATTATTGCAAAAAAAATGAGAATTTATTCTCACAAAAAAAACACATTTCCTCGTAATTTGCATATTTTGTTTCATGCATTGTATTTGTATCAATTTAGACTGGCAGAGGAATTGGGCTTCAATTGAAGAGCGACGGACCCGAATTTACTTGAAAATTTGGCTAGCCCACGGTGACGTCTTTATTGGGTCGAAAATTCAAAGAGTCTTAACCCATTGGGACTCTTCAATATTTTGAAAATTAAGAGTTTTAAGTAATTAAAACTCTTAGATTCAGAATTTCTAATCTAATGGCCCTAATCTAATCCTACCTTAGCTAAGTTTATCCAATGGCCCATAATAACTCATACTCCTACTAGGACTAGGCTTGGCCTTAACTCTATATAAGCAACCTTAGCTCTAGGGTTAGGGGGGTTCAGATTTTTAGAGCACATTGAGAAGAAAATCGTGAGAGAGCACATTGAGAAGAAAATCGTGAGAGAGCACGTTGAGAAAATCGTGGGGGAAAGTTCACAGATTTCACGTCAGAAAATTGAGGAGTGAGAGGGAGAATTCTGTTTTTTTTTTTTCGCTGGGAGCCAAATTCCGCGTGCAACTCAGTTCCCGCACGAAGCAGTCAACGGAAGTGGAGTCCTCAGCTTCTATACGGGTTTGGTTGGACTTTTATTTTGTTTTGCTCTTTGTGGAACTAACTTCTGGTTTGGTTGATCATTAAGTCCCAAAAAGCCACCGCTGGAAGATCGATTCTCGAAGTTGCTTCTGCCCAAGTGCGCACGTGCTAGGAATCACTTCGAAAAGCTGTAAAACAAAGCCAAACAGTGCTGTTTTTGGGTGAATATCCAGCCTGCGCGTGTGCAGATTTTTGGAGCAAAACAAGGTAATTTCCTCTAACTTTTGGTTGCAATTCATGCTTATTTGATTGCCAATATGCGTATATGTTCATATGCCTTGATGGATGTACATCAACTTGCAATTAAAATCGAAAAAAAATGAAACCTTTGACTCTAAAAGTTGAAGTTTTTTGTGGATAAAAAATCTGACTCTGTTTTACGCTTAACATTCGAGGCCGAACTTGGCATAATTTTTCTGAATCAAAAACCTAAACCCAAACCCGATCATGTCCTATTCGTAACTATTCGGATACTATTTTTCGGATTAATAAAAGGTAAATTAGCCAATTCGATCTATAACTACTTAGATCCGATTCGCTAACTTCTCAAATCAATTTTTGGGTTTAAGGAAGTGGATTTTTTTTTTTAGAAAATTCAAGAGGATTATCCATGGATTGATTTGTCATTATCAAGTTTTTTTTTTTGGATATCCGTTGGTTGGTTTTATCATGTTTGTTTTGGATATTACCTTATCTTGTTTGAAATTCCACAAAAATTTGAAATTTTAGTAAGATATGGTTTCTTAGAAACCCTATCTAATTGAAATTTTAGAAAAGATGAGCTTCTTAGAAAGCTTATCTCATTGGAATTTGGAATAAAAAACAAGATAAGAAACTATCCAATGCATATCCTAAAAGAATTCTAAAAAAAATTCTAAAAAAATACTAAAAAAATCTGCTCATTGCATTATCCTTGCATGCTTGCATATCCCATGTCATCCTTGCATGTTCTCATATCTCATGTTGCATTGAATGTTCGCATGTCCATGTTTGCATATTCATGCTTACATAATCATATTTACATGTTTTACATGTATCCATGTGACACAATTTTCGAGTATCACCCATCATACCTCCTATTTTTTTTATATACATATATGCATGCATTAATTTTTTCACATAAATGGTTGTGCCTCTTTATTGCATATTTCATACTTTGTCATGACGCATGCTAATACTTTGCACGTCATTGTTCGTCATGCCATGATTTGATTGCCATTATGTATGCCGCGCTATTACCATGCCATTGAAACTTTGCACGTCGCATGTTTTTAGTGTTAAGTAACTAGTGTAATCAAGTCCCCGAATCCCTTAATCTCTGGTTCGTAGAAGTAAGGTATTTCTCCAATATCTTACTTAGGTTTCTAATCAACCTACCAAGAATGATTAGTGGCGACTCCAAACTATCTGACCATCAATATAAAATCAAAGTTGCGAATTGGTAGGGCTTTGGAGAGTCCGTACTAGGTTAGTCATTTGATAAACCTAATAATCCATTAGCCTGAGGAAACTCTTTTTTTTAGGTCGCAACAGCTTGGCGACTCCGCTGGGGACTATTGAACTTTGATTTTTCAAGAAAATAAGTAACTAGTTGGAGTGCTTCAATTTTTTGAAAAATTAAAAGCCTTAGTGGATTTAGGCCGATGAGAATTTCATGGATGTCTCGCTTTGGGCGATCTTTTTTGAAACTCACTCAATAGGTGTTATATGGTTTTGCAGATATGGAGGGATAAGGGGTGGAGTTGATTGTTAACCCTTTGTTTCGCAGGTTGGAGTTTGGAATGAATGTCTTGGGTTATATTGAAGCGCTGATTGAGTATAAACTCTTGTGCATGCTCTTTACCGCTTTTGCATATACACTTAACACACACTACCCGCCATTGAACCCGAATGGCTAGGCTTAGGATGGTACTTGATTGGAGTCACTTCGGCCATGACCATTTGGCCCGAGTCGCCCTTCTCAAGTCCCGAACTTTTCAAATTGGTGCCAAGAGTTACCACCCCCATCATTGACCATTATGATGCGGGTCGTTACTTGGCTAAGCCGGATGTTTACGGGGATACTCGACTCAATCACAAACTGACGTGGTTCGGTCCGGATATCCTTGGGGCTCCACCTTTGTTAAGCCATGCTAGATAGAAATCGATCCTCACGAAGCATCTCATGTGCATGTCTCTGTGATTGCTACTTTCGATTATCTAAAGGCGGTAGTTCCTCAATCCTTTCTCTCCTTTTGATTACTTATTGAGTCAGTCCATGACTATTTAGGTGTGTCATTAGAGTCCCGAGCTATACATTTATGGGAGAAGTTCGAGTCATCGCTCCGGCTAAGGACCAATTGAAGGAATGGTGGAGAGAATTACATATGGACGGTCGAGATATTGTCAGATTCCGCATTGGCCGCATGCTCCCTTTGATTGATATTCGACTTCGATTCGGTCTCATCCATGCGTTGAGTCATTTTTGGAGCCCAAAGACTACAACATTCATATTTGGTAAGCATGAGTTAACTCCAACTTTAGAAGAGTATAGCGTTCTTCTTGGAAAGTCACTTGACTCAGGTTTGGTTAGCCCGCCAATTGGAGAGGATCCGGTCTTGATTTTATCTGAATATCTAAATGTTAACCGAGATGAAGTGGCTAAGGTTTTAAAAGCAAATCGAGGGAGTTGCCCCATCCCGTTTTTGGACTTATGTTTTGCAAAAGCTACCTTTGAGTATGACCTAGCCAAAATTTTCATGCTATTGTTCTTTGGCTCGTTGATTTTTCCACACAAAACAAATGCAATCGACCCTTTGGTCGCATCTTTTGCTCGACAAGTTAATAATGGAAAAAATTGTGTCAACGCCATTTGGCAGAAACATTCATCTCTCTTTCAAAACTTAAGAGCAACCATGATAAGACGTTTCGTGTTTCACCTGAGATTCTTCAAGTTTGGTTTCTCTCTCATTTTGCTAAATTTGGGAGCCTTCTTGAAATTTCAAAAATTACTGAGTATGAACACCCACTTTTGAGTTTCAAGCATGAACAAGACCGGGTTCCTGAACACCATTACTCCCAATGGCTAGTCTTGTTAACGAACCCAAGTCCTGTGACTTTCCTGTGGAAAGTTTCTTGTTCAAAGTTGAGGAAGCTAGACTAGCGGGACGAGAGGGGGCACCTGTACCACTCTTGGGCATCTCCGGCATTACTGAGTATTATCCGGTAAGGGTGGTCCGACAGTACGGGGTGATACAGTCAATCCCTCCGAGCCCGAAGGACAACGAAGTTGGCATCGACTTTATTATGGGAAGCCGGAGGTTTGAAGAGCATGTTTCTCTTGCCCATGCCATGTGGGAGCGATGTCGGCCTGCAAAGCTAATCTTACCCAAGGGGATCCTCGTAGGAAACGTCAAGAC
>JAGVVM010018944.1:0-27161 GCA_019149425.1 Psidium friedrichsthalianum | reverse complement strand
AAGCATCAACACTAATGTAACTAGGGGTGCTGGGAGGTGACATTCACTTTTTTTTTTTTTTTTTCCGCTAGGGGAAGGGGAGGCGGACGCGCTTCCGCCGCGAATTGCGGACGGCGCGTGTGGTCCGAACAGCGCGGGCTCGCGATCAGCCTTGCGCTTGGTCAGTCGCGAATCGTCGCTTCTTCTCCGGGGTTTTGGTTGGACTTTTTATTGTGTTTTGCCTCTTGTGAACTAACATCTGGTTTGGTTGATCATTAAGTCCCAAAACCACCGCTGGAAGATCGATTCTCGAAAGTTGCTTCTGCCCAAGTGCGCACGAAGTGCTAGGAATCACTTCGAAAGCGTAAAACAAGCCAAACAGTGCTGTTTTTTGGTGATATCCACCTCGCGTGTGCAGATTTTTGGAGCAAAACAAGGTAATTTCCTCTAATTTTGGTTGCAATTCATGCTTATTTGATTGCCAATTGCGTATATGGTTCATAGGCGTGTGATGAGATGTTACATCACTTGCAATTAGAGGGGTCGAAAAAAATAAACCTTTGACTCTAAAAGTTGAAGTTTTTGTGGGTGGTGGAAAATCATGACGTGCTTTGTGTATACGCTTACTGTCGAGGCCGGGAACCTTGCATAATTTTTTCTGGTCAAACCTAAACCCAAAACCCGATTCATTCCTATTCTGTAGGTATTCGATAACTATTTTCGGATTAATAAAGAGTAATTAGCCAATTCGATCTATAACTACTTAGATCATTCGCTAACTTCTCAAATCAATTTTTGGGTTTAAGGAAGTGGATTTTTTTTTTTTAGAAATCAAGAGGATTATCCATGGATTGATTTGTCATTTATCAAGTTTGTTTTTTTTTGATATCCGTTGGTTGGTTTTAATCATGTTTGTTTTGGATATTACCTTATCTTGTTTTGAAATTCCACAAAATTGTGGAAAATTTTAGTAAGATATGGGTGTCCTTAGAAACCCTATCTAATTGAAATTTTAGAAAGATGATCTTCTCCCCAGAAAAAAAGAAAAAAATAAAAAAATAAAAAAAAAGATAAGGAAACTATCCAATGCATATCCTAAAAGAATTCTAAAAAAAAATTCAAAAAAAATACTAAAAAAATCTGCTCATTGCATATCTTGCATGCTTGCATATCCCATGTCATCATTGCATGTCACATATCTCATGTTGCATTGCATGTTCGCATGTGCATATCAGCTTACATAATCATATTTACATGTTTTACATGTATCCATGTGACACAATTTTCGAGTATCACCCATCATACCTCCCATTTTTTTTATACATATATGCATGCATTAATTTTTCACATAAATGGTTGTGCCTCTTTATTGCATATTTCATACTTTGTCATGACGCATGCTAATACTTGGCACGTCATTGTTCGTCATGCCATGATTTGATTGCCATTATGCTATGCCGCGCTATTACCATGTCATTGAAACTTTGCACGTCGCATGTTTTGCGTATCCCATTTGCATGTTCATACATGAAGCATATCTCGTATTTTATCGTATCATATACTTGCATGTCCATTTATTTGCAATGTCTTTTGCATGTTTAGTCTAATTAGGTGCATAATTATCTGCATGTTGCTTATTATCTTGCATTGCATCTTCATTGATTCACTTTCGTTGCATCATATCATTCATACACCTCATCTAAAAAAAAAAAAAAAAAAAATAAAAAAGGTCTCACTTGAACATTAAAGTAAACCAAGCCTGGGTTGCCGACTTAGGATATTCATGAAATTCAAGGTACCGAAAGGGCATTAGTTTTAATTAACTAGTGTAATCAAGTCCCCGAATCCCTTAATCTCTGGTTCGTAGAAGTAAGGTATTTCTCCCGATATCTTACTTAGGTTTCTAATCAACCTACCAAGAATGATTAGTGGCGACTCCAAACTATCTGACCATCAATATAAAATCAAAGTTGCGAATTGGTAGGGCTTGGAGAGTCCGTATTAGGTTAGTCTTTGATAAACCTAATAATCCATTAGCCTGAGGAAACCTTTTTTTTAGGTCGCGACAGCTTGGCGACTCCGCTGGGGACTATTGAACTTTGATTTTTCAAGAAAATAAGTAACTAGTTGGAGTGCTTCAATTTTTTGAAAAATTAAAAGCCTTAGTGGATTTAGGCCGATGAGAATTTCATGGATGTCTCGCTTTGGGCGATCTTTTTTGAAACTCACTCAATAGGTGTTATATGGTTTTGCAGATATGGAGGGATAAGGGGTGGAGTTGATTGTTAACCCTTTGTTTCGCAGGTTGGAGTTTGGAATGAATGTCTTGGGTTATATTGAAGCGTTGATTGAGTATAAACTCTTGTGCATGCTCTTTACCGCTTTTGCATATACACTTAACACACACTACCCGCCATTGAACCCAAATGGCTAGGCTTAGGATGGTACTTGATTGGAGTCACTTCGGCCATGACCATTTGGCCCGAGTCGCCCTTCTCAAGTCCCGAACTTTTCAAATTGGTGCCAAGAGTTACCACCCCCATCATTGACCATTATGATGCGGGTCGTTACTTGGCTAAGCCGGATGTTTACGGGGATACTCGACTCAATCACAAACTGACGTGGTTCGGTCCGGATATCCTTGGGGCTCCACCTTTGTTAAGCCATGCTAGATAGAAATCGATCCTCACGAAGCATCTCATGTGCATGTCTCTGTGATTGCTACTTTCGATTGTCTAAAGGCGGTAGTTCCTCAATCCTTTCTCTCCTTTTGATTACTTATTGAGTCGGTCCATGACTATTTAGGTGTGTCATTAGAGTCCCGAGCTATACATTTATGGGGGAAGTTCGAGTCATCGCTCCGGCTAAGGACCAATTGAAGGAATGGTGGAGAGAATTACATATGGACGGTCGAGATATTGTCAGATTCCGCATTGGCCGCATGCTCCCTTTGATTGATATTCGACTTCGATTCGGTCTCATCCATGCGTTGAGTCATTTTTGGAGCCCAAAGACTACAACATTCATATTTGGTAAGCATGAGTTAACTCCAACTTTAGAAGAGTATAGCGTTCTTCTTGGAAAGTCACTTGACTCAGGTTTGGTTAGCCCGCCAATTGGAGAGGATCCGGTCTTGATTTTATCTGAATATCTAAATGTTAACCGAGATGAAGTGGCTAAGGTTTTAAAAGCAAATCGAGGGAGTTGCCCCATCCCGTTTTTGGACTTATGTTTTGCAAAAGCTACCTTTGAGTATGACCGAGCCAAAATTTTCATGCTATTGTTCTTTGGCTCGTTGATTTTTCCACACAAAACAAATGCAATCGACCCTTTGGTCGCATCTTTTGCTCGACAAGTTAATAATGGAAAAAATTGTGTCAACGCCATTTTGGCAGAAACATTCATCTCTCTTTCAAAACTTAAGAGCAACCATGATAAGACGTTTCGTGTTTCACCTGAGATTCTTCAAGTTTGGTTTCTCTCTCATTTTGCTAAATTTGGGAGCCTTCTTGAAATTTCAAAAATTACTGAGTATGAACACCCACTTTTGAGTTTCAAGCATGAACAAGACCGGGTTCCTGAACACCATTACTCCCAATGGCTAGTCTTGTTAACGAACCCAAGTCCTGTGACTTTCCTGTGGAAAGCTTCTTGGTTCAAAGTTGAGGAAGCTAGACTAGCGGGACGAGAGGGGGCACCTGTACCACTCTTGGGCATCTCCGGCATTACTGAGTATTATCCGGTAAGGGTGGTCCGACAGTACGGGGTGATACAGTCAATCCCTCCGAGCCCGAAGGACAACGAAGTTGGCATCGACTTTATTATGGGAAGCCGGAGGTTTGAAGAGCATGTTTCTCTTGCCCATGCCATGTGGGAGCGATGTCGGCCTGCAAAGCTAATCTTACCCAAGGGGATCCTCGTAGGAAACGTCAAGACATACCATGCCTCTGTGAGATACATGCGAGAGCATGTCATTCCAAAAGAATGGCTTCCAGTGATACCTCGGGCGTCCGTTCATGACACGAAACAAGCTGAGATCAATCGTCTCAAGCGCAGGGTCGTCGAGGCTAAAGAGAAGACCAAGAAGATTGATGGCAAATACAAGAAGCTCAAGAGTCGTGTTATCCCCCAGAAGTTCATAGCTCGGGCTAGTTAGAGTCATGTTTAGTTTGCATTCTGTATTGCTGTTTTTCAGACAGACTTTGCTGCTTTGTACGAATTTTTCGATTTTCTTCTGGTTATTTTTGGGTCCCGACCATTGAATGAAAGATGTTTGGAAGGTCTGAACTATCATGTGTAAAATTTTCAGATCAATCCATCATATTTTCCATTTTCTGCCAAATTGATAATGAAGGACAAACAGTCTGGGTTTTCAGGAAATTTCTGGCACTGATTTTGTTTCACTGATTACCACTAGAAAGATTGCTTTTTTGGACGAAATCAAAACATAAAAGTGGTAAAATGGGCTTTGAACTAGTAAGCTGCAAATTTTTGGCCATTAATTCTCGGTTTTAATGACCCATTTATTCCTAAACAGAAATCGGACGAACCAGTTTTCTGAACAAATTTTTCTGAAAGGTGCATTAAATTGTGCTGATCCGTGCATTTTTTGCAAGAACTCAAAACATGAAAGTTTTTCATAATTGTCTTATCTATGTCCCAAAAATTTTCACATCATTTCGTTCATTCCATGAATTGATACGAATTTTTTCGTAAAGCCGACGAAACTGAAATCTGCTGAGTCAATCCATCGATCATGGTTGCTTTCATTTCCGGGTCTAGAGGGATGTCATGGATCGACTCATCATCGTTTGTCATCATGCTGATCATGTTGATACCTTTATACAGGTAATTCATCACGGATACTCCGCACCCTCATAACACCCGCTTGAAGGCAAAGAAGATGGCCGACAGAGCCGAGATCATTGCAATAGTTCAAGAGGCTCTCAAGGAGCACACTGATGTAATGAACGAACGGATCGAGGGAACAGTATCTCAAGCAATGGAAAAGATGGCCGTCAAATTTGCAGCTATCCTACAGCCCTCTAACCCGATTCCTCCACCCGTGGCGCCTCCACTTCCACCAATGGACAACCTTGGCAAAGGCACGGACCGTGTCCCTATACCTCCTAATCTACCGTTGGAGGATGTTATTTTCACAGGTACTAGCTCGGGCGCATCACCTGTAGTCTCTATACCCCAGGCTTGTCCTGTGACTGGGGGAATGAGCGAGGAAGCCATGAAAATCATAGCCCAGTTGGAGCAGAGGATACGAGAGGTGGAAGGAACACACAATATTCCCCAGGTTGACCTGTCCGTCTTCTCGAAAGTCCACGTGCCTGAGAAATTCAAGATGCCCGATTTTGAGAAGTATGATGGCACCTCCAATCCAGTTCAACATGTTCAGATGTATCA
Organism: Psidium friedrichsthalianum; assembly: GCA_019149425.1. Taxonomy (NCBI): domain Eukaryota; kingdom Viridiplantae; phylum Streptophyta; class Magnoliopsida; order Myrtales; family Myrtaceae; genus Psidium; species Psidium friedrichsthalianum. Next base: position 21,767 of record JAGVVM010018944.1, on the reverse strand, counting down.
GGCTAGGATGAACAAGTATGTAGCTAATGGTCCCCTGATGGTTCAAACTTTTCAAGCCAGTTTAAAAGATGCAGCCATGAGATGGTATACGGACTACGAGATTTATTGTATGGAAGATTGGGAAAAGGTAGTCAATCTATTTGTTAAGCATTTCAGCTTCAACCTAGATGTTGTCACCACTAGAGAGGACTTGGAGCAGTCAGAAATGAAGAAGGGTGAGACGGTTAAGCAGTATGCCACCAGGTGGAGAAATATCGCGTCTCAGCTGAAGCCAGTGCCACCTGAGCGGGAACTCATGAGATTATTTGTCTCTACCCTTCCCCAAGCAATGCGATCACGCATCCTTGGGACTGCAGCAACCTCATTTAGCCACCTCGTGGCAATGGCCGAGGAGGTGGAGAGCGGCCTGAAGAAGGGGTGGTATGGAGATACCAATTCAAGTATCAAGCGGTTTACGCCAAAGAAGGACAAAGAACCTACCCCGCAGGTAAACATGACTTATGTCCAGAAGCTTCCAGTTCAGACATCTAAAGTACAAGTCTCCAATCGACAGGCGGCCAACTTCAGTTCACAAGATCAGGGAAAATATCAGCGAAGGAATCGTCAATTTTCGCCTCTTCCTGGAACTCCATCCCAGGTATTGGCTGTGTTACGTAAGAAGGAGCTTTTGACTACTGAGCCATTGCGACCTGGTTATGCGACTTTTCCAAAATATGACCCATCGAAAAAATGTGATTATCATCGGGGGGAGCCTGGGCATGACACAGATAATTGTTCAGTACTCAAGAATCGTATTCAAGACTTGCTCGAATCTGGGGCATTTTCCTTCCAAACGAATAGCCAACCGAATGTGCAGAGTAACCCGCTTCCAAATCATTCAGGCAATGTTTGAAGAATCATTGGTGTGGATGGGCACAGGCCCATATGAGTAACATTCTTATGTTTTTGCTTTTCCCCTGCGTGGGAACCTTTATTGCTTTCTAGGACTTTTCATTCTAATTAGGATTTCCCTTTCAATAAGATGTAATTTTTTTGATTCATAATCAATAAAATTACAGAATTTTTTTCATCATTTTTGGAATTTTTTTTGAAGTATCCTAAACCAACCCGATGACGATAACCAACGATCGAAAAATATGTCATCCATGGTAAGCACTGAGGGTTGGGCTTCTCAAGAATTCTTCTCCTAAGGTTTTCAAAAACAAAAGGCTTTTCAAGAAAAATCTTCGAAAATGGCTAGCATGCAGTTTAACCCTAGTTGTCCTACTGATCCATCTACTATATGTTCAGGGGCAACGACGGACATTCTTATTCCAGCTATGCATCAACTCGATCGATCCTTGAACTAGTCTGCACAATCTCTGCATGAGTTTTGGACCCCGTAGCTCATAGTTAAGCTAGAAGACCTGGCTGATCCCATACCAACTTATACATCAGGTTATCGGCCAATGGAAGACTGATTCACACTTCAACCTTGACCATACAGTATCAGTTGATGGAAAGCAAAGCAAAGGCTGCTCAATCTAAAGGGCAATATCCCCATTCAAGTTTCACCAATTCTGAAAATGACACTTTATTTTCCTTCTTGCAGGGGCAAGTGTCGGATGGAATATTTGCCAAAACCAGAAATCAAATTCTTGCTATTTATCATACCCGGGAGGCAACCCTAGATCTCTGCAAAGCTTTGGCCGTCCGATGCGGTCTATTCAGATAGCAGATGGGGCAAAATGACAGTGAACACAAACTTGGGAAAGGGAGTATGTCTTTTTTGTTTCATGCCATTTTCAAGATGATGCTTAGTTTTTCTTCTTGCAGGGGCATATGACCGACATGACAGTTGTCTCCAACAGATAGCTAAAGCATCTCGAGTCCTTACCTGATTTATTTCACACACATTTCTCCTTTGCAGGGGCAAAAGTCAGGAATGAGTCTTTCCCAATCCAAGGATTAAGCTCTCAAATTTGCTAAACCATATGTAGGGGCAGTCTACAGTCCCCCATTCCTGGGAGTTTTCTTGCAAATTTGAACATGCTTGCATAGTTCATTTCTTAAGAATATGCATGAGTTTTTCATGAAGCTACGCAAGTCATTGCTACATTTTACATGCTTAAAAGGTGCTCACATATTGCAAAATTTCATACATGATTTTGTCTGTATTGCTAATCTTCAATGGGGAAGAGTTCTATCAGGCAATCTGTTCCATTCTATGAAAATGATCATATTGAATGAGAAATGTCAGGACGATGAAAGGCACACCATTTCCATACATGTCCAGTATGTTATTTCGCAATGCGAATTGAGTGAAAATTCGATGCTGACAAGGTAAAGGGTTATCTCGCGAAAAGTATGACGACCAAAATGATGAGAGGCATTTATTTCCTCTATCATACACACTACAGGTTATCCTTTGTTTAACCCCTTTGAGCGAAGGTTCGTTTCTTACCCCTGTCAGAAATAACCCCACACCGGGGCAATTACCAGAAAGTTCAAATGGTTAGAATTTTCTTGCTTTCACTTGCATCAATCTTCGAGTATATTTATTGCATGCGAATTTTGCGTTAGCTCAAGTGCCTTAGACATGACGAGGAGCATTTTCTTTTTATATCCCTACACACTATACCCATTGCCTACCCAACTTGAGCGGTGGATTCATTTCAACCCAAATTGGTGATCATTCCCATGGTGAGTCAAAGGGATCATCTCAAACGATCAGTTTTGATGAAGATTGAAGTGACTTGGGGCAATTGGAAGTTCCAAGATGAGTCCAAAAAAAGAGGGGTGTTAAAAAAGAAGACTCCATCAAGCGAAGCTCTCTCTCAAGAAAAATTCTCTCTATCTCAAAAAAAAGAGGAAGGGAGTCAAGCTAAATTTCTCAAAAAAAAAAATCTCTCTCTCCAAAAAAAAAAGAAGAAAAAAGGAAAAAAATGGGAATCAAAAAATGAAAAAAGAGAGAGAGGCTTCGACAAAAACAGAGTCGATGTGCAAAAGTATTCCTCAAAGAAAAGAGACCATTTGAAGGTTCCAGAGCAAAAACATGAAGACCGGATGATCACCAATTTCCATGATTCATGATATACCCTTTTGTCATAAATAGGCCATTCATTTCAAGCCTACCCAAGCCTATGTTACAACCCTTACCGAAGTCTCTTCAGATTAGGGCACTTGAATTAATGTAAGGTTTTATATGCTTATAAATATTGCTTGAAGAAGTGCAAGCAAGATTTTTCTATCTCATCTTTGCAAGGTTTCTGACTTGTAGACCTAATGCCACTATGATAATATTTTATTCAAAGCCAAATGACTCACACGAGTCTCCTTCATTAAACCTTTGATAAAGCCTTACATTACGATCCTTTTAAAGACCTCTCAGATCGGTCTGATCATACTGATTGCGAGAATACCCAGACCCTTGTCAAGCATGATGATGACAGTTCTGAGTGATTTTCATACCCGTATTAATGGCCGGGTTCAAAAAGCTTTTTTCAAGAGAGTGAGTGAAAGTCCTTTCTGACTGAAGGTTTCTCATTCAATGTGATCAAAATTATCAAAAGGATCAGGCAGGTTTCCTTATTGATAGAATTCCCCAGTGAAGCTTTGTAATGCAAGCAAGCAAAAGAGTTTTTACTGGCATATGATGTTGCATTTACATTGATTTTATGCACATGATTATTTTAATTCTATTTCAAGTGAATAAGCAAGTGTGATACAGTCAACCTGTCTATTCCTTGATCGTTGTCCAGAAAAACCAAGTATGTTTTCCAATTATCCCCCAAGGACATTTCAGTGGCTCTATTGACCTAAGTTCACATTTCTTCCTGTGTATTGACATGACTCATATCAGGCGCACACTCTTATGTGCTTGTTTTGTCTCATCTCAGATGCACCCCTCTTTGGTGTTCACACTGATAAGATTCGTGTAGCCCACCCCTTTTTGTGTTCATACTGATAAGATTTGTATGATACATTTTTCGTGTTTGCATTGATAAGATGCACCTTGATGTATTCATGCTGATGAGATTCGCATGACATATCCATTCACACTGATGAGATTCGTGTGATACATCCCTTTTTGTGTTCAGGTTGATGAGATTCGCTTGACCCGCACTCCTCTAGAGACATTCTCAGCTCATGGCGACCCGCTAAAACGATGGTGGTCCCAAGAGAAATTTTACCGACTCACGAAGACCCGCTAAAACGATGGTGGTCTCGAGAGACATTCTCCAGCTCATGGCGACCCATTAAAACGATGGTGGTCCCAAGAAAAGTTTTGCCGACTCACGATCGACCTGCTCTCGTGATCTCGAAAAGCATTCTATCGACTCATGGTGACCTGCTGAAACGATGGTGGTCCCAAGAGACAAAAGGTGCAGCTTGAACCATAACTCAAGCACATTTCTCCATTACATATCTTGCGCTGTCTTGCATCAGAATGAGATTTCTGACAACAGATAGGCCCCAATATCTTGAGATCCTTGCATCCATAAGAAGAAGCTTGGAACTCAAGAGAATCACCAGCATTATGAGGTGTTTGGTAAGTCCAATATTTCATGTGCGATCCATGTGCAGGTTTCTCTAATCCTTTTCCTTGGAGTGGAAATTCTTGACATATGTTATTTATAGTTTTGCATATCATGCATCATGTCATTTGCATAAAAATGGGATTAAGACTCCCACAAAAAAATCATTCATTTTATTTGCATTGACAAAATTTAGGTTCAAGTTTGTCTTTGAGCAAAACCTCTGCGAGCCTCCACTCAAAGAGGGGCAGCTGTTGACACCTAAATTTTGGTTTTTCTTTTATTGCACAAAAATGAGAATTAATTCTCACAAAAGAATAATTTTTCATGCATTGCATTTCTTTTTGTCTATCATGCATTATCATTTGCAGTTAGGTTTGAGCAGGATTTAACTTTGCAGGCAGTTTGAACTAAGGATCGTCATGATTTTTACTGAGGAAAGTTGACATGGTTTTAAATTTCATGTATTCAAGAGAAGTTGAGATTTGTTCGCGAAGACGGGGGCTTGAAGTGAAAATAAAAATTCGGCTGGGGTACGGACATGATGTGGTCGAATTTCATATGGGTTTGGGCTTAATTTCTAATCCAAATCAGCCCATTTTGCTTGTTTAATTAAACAAGGCTTTTAATTAATCACCAAATCAGCCCGTTTGAGCCCGAAACCTCACCATCGGCCCGTGGAAGGGCCAAAATTCGGGTGGCCCATCATTTGGACGAATTTTCAAGGGAATTTTAAGGAATTTGGACTCTTCAAAGATCAAAATTCAGAATTTATTAAAAAAAAAAAGTCCTATCTTGATTAAAGATTAGAGTTTTAAGAAATTGAAACTCTATCCCTATGTAGCTCCATATAACCGAGAGTTTCGTTGGATGCAAACTCTTCCGGGATCAGAATTTTTCATCCAATGGCTTGAAATAAATCCTACTTTAGATAGGATCACTAATCCAACGGTCCACGTTAAATCCCACTCGGACTAGGATTAGGGTTTCCTATGATCTATAAATAGGACCTTAGGTCTAGGGTTAAAGGGGGGGCAAATATTTTTCAGAAATCCGAGAGAGAAAAGGGTGAAGGGTCGAGAGCTCCTTTTTGGCGTTTCCTTCTCAAATGGGCAGCCTCCCTCATCAAGCAGTCCATTAGTGCTCCTATTCAGCATCACGATTACTGCTTCAATTTGTTGTTCCCAACGTTGAGCTTTGTGCAGATTATCTTCCCTGTTCTGGCGCCTCAAGTCCTGCTGTCCAAAGCTGCTGTTCAAGGCTGTTTAGCGGAGTAATTTGCTGCAAATTAGTGCTGGAAATTGCTACTGTCTCAAGCTCGTTTCACTGTTGTTCGAGGACTGTTTTTGGGGCTGCTTGGTGTGAAGTTTGCTGCTGTTTCGTCGCTGTTTTGGCACCAAAACAGTGCTGTCCAGCAGGTTTTCTAGTCCAAATTCGGCTCAAATCTTGTTCGACGAATCAAGGTAACATCCTTACATCAATTACAATCGATTTGTTGCTGATTTTCGATAAAAAGCATGCTGTTATGATGTTATCCGAGGCTGTTCCTGCACTGTTGTGTGCTAGTTTGATCCGAAACAAGCTGTTTTTTTGTGATGTACATGTCACTAACTTGTGCAGTTTTTTTTTGCGGAGCATAGAGGTAAGTTTTTTTTCGACTTTTGATTGCAAATCAATGCTTGTTTGATTGGAAGCTTGCATGTATGTTTTGATAATGTACACGATTTGCAATTAAAAAAATCCAAACTTTTTTTACTAAAAAGGAGAAGTTAGCCAATTCGATCTATAACTATTTAGATCCGATTCGTTATCTTCTCAAGTCAATTTTAGCCAATTCGATCTATAACCATTTAGATCCGATTCGCTATCTTCACAAATCAATTTTGGATTTAGAGAATGGATTTTTTTGATAAATTCAAGAGGAACAATTGTGATTATCATGATTTGGATATTCGTTGATTTGCTTGGATATTCATGGACTTGTTTTGGATTATTATGTTTGCTTTGGATGTTATCTTATCTTGTTTGAACTTTCATACTAAAACATCTGAAAATTTTAGTAAGATATGGTTTCTTAGAAACCTTATCTAATTGAAATTTTAGAAAGATGAGCTTCTTAGAAAGCTTATCTCATTGGAAACTTGGAATAAAAAACAAGATAAGGGGTCAGCTTTGCATATCTTGAGAAAGTTCGAAAATTCCAAAAGACTACCAAAAAAAATCCGCTCATGATATCCTGCATATTTTTGCTTCATGCTTGCATATCTCATGTCATCCTCGCAAGCTCGCATATCCATGTTTGCATATCACGTTCGCATGTCCCATGCTTCGTTTGTCTATTTCATATTTTTATTTTTTTTGCCATGACATTTTGCATGACATTAGTACCATGTTTAGGATACTCATGTTAGGATAGTTTTTTTTTTTTATGTTTAAATTGGTTGAATAGAAACTGCATGACCCATAGGTTAACTAGAATTTTTGCATGTTACATATAGCTTGTGCATGTTTATTTAAAGTGCATGATTGTTTGCGTATTGCTGCTTTGAGTGTTGCATTAATTTGATGTCATGTTGCATGTTTAATTTACTCATATAAATCCTGCATATAAGTTAGTCTTTGCATATCATGCATTGCATTCATTCTAAGAAAGCGAAAACATAAAAAAAAACTCACTTGAATTCAGCCTGAGTTGCCAACTTAGGATATTCCATGGAATTAAGGTACCGAAAGGGCATTAGTTTTAATTAACTAGTGTAATCAAGTCCCCGAATCCTTTAATCTCTGGTTCGTAGAAGTAAGGTATTTCTCCCGATATCTTACTTAGGTTTCTAATCAACCTACCAAGAATGATTAGTGGCGACTCCAAATTTTAAATCATGTGAACATTAAATATAAACCTAAGTTGCGATTTGGTAGGGCTTGGGAGAGTCCGTATTAGGTTAGTCTTTAATTAACCTGATAATCCATTAGCCTAGTTTTTTTAGGGTCGTGACATCGGTAGCCTAAAAGTATGTTAAACTATGGTATCTCATTGGATAGGCCCCTTGATATGTTTATTTAGAGCCTGTTACATGATTTGTATGCTAATTTAATAGATCGGTCTGCTTTCTCTCCCTACTAATATAAAATTTGTATTTAACTTTGTTACATTCGATCCCCAAAATAGTTTCTCCTTACTAAGCTGCCTTCTCATATACTTGGTCTATTTTTATTTATTTTTTTCTAAAATGTCCAACTAAAAATTTGATCCTTTATATGTGCCTGAGTCGGTTTAGATATTGTGAAACGGGCATGGCTTCAATATTTGTGTGAGCCAATTCTTGTGAACCCATCACGAGCCATGAGCCTGAAAATTGAAATAGTTGTGCCAAGAACTGAATTCTAGATTTTTGCTCCAATATCATGTTAAGAAATCTAACCCAGAAAATTAAGCCAACAAATAGATGGAGATCACATCTATATGAGACACGTTATAGGTATTTGGTAAATGTGGGATCGTATTTAATTTTTTTAATGATTCTTTTTTTTTTGAAAATTTGATTATACTAAAAAAGATAGAGCTATGACTTGCTAAGGGAGAGTGTGCACCGATTGCGTAGGAACAATCGCCATGGACGACGAGTTTTGGCCTGGCATCTCTTGAATGACTACCTCGGACGGTGAAGCCTGACTCCTTGGTATGCTTGCCTACGTCACATGAGCTATTAAAATGCATTTACATATATGAAATCATAGACTAAGTAGACATAACAGTCTTTGAGGGATTGTGAGAATAGTACTACATTGTGAGCCACAAATTTTTACAAGAGTAAACCCCACAATAATTTTTAGGGTTAATATCACGAAAAACCCCAAATCAGTACACCTGTGACGAATTTACCCTAAATTATTTTTTTACCACAAAAAATTCAGATCGATATACTTATGAAAAATTTACCTCAAACTATTTTTTCAACCACAAAAAATCTCGAACTGGTACATTTGTGATAAATGTACCCCCATACTAATTTTTTTACCACTAAAAATTCCAAACTGGTAGACATGTGACAAATATACTCTCTGTGAGTTTCCATTAAATTGAGTTAATACCACAAAAAACTCTAAATTGATACACATGTGACAAACAGAGGGTAAAAATCCCAAATATGTACGTCCGATAATTGTCATCTGTCATCCAACTCAACAACTTGACGATAAAATTTAATGGAAACTATCGGAGAGTAAATTTGTCACAAGTATAGTAGTTTGGGTAAATTCATCAAAGATGTACTATTTTAGGATTTTGGAGGTCAAAAAATAGTTTGGGGTAATTTGTCATAATGTACCATTTGAGATTTTTAGTGGTATTAACCTTAATTTTTTAATGAATTGCTATTTATTTTTTATGGCCTAAAATAGACTGTTTTTTTTTTTGGTATAGGTAAGTAATGTATTAGCTTTTTCAAAATGCGCGATACCAAGGAAGCTAAGACACAAAACCTCGCACCCAAGAATGACTAAAATAGACTGTTAGTATAACAATCACCCCAAAATTGTTATATATTAAAATTCCATAAATTAAAAAGTGGGTTCTGTTTCGGTTCTTGCTTTCCCATTTAGCGGTCACCTACATAATGCTAATATTGCTATCAATTTAGCTTTAAGGAGAAAGTGGTAAAATTGCCCAAAGGAAAATGATAAATTAAAGTGATTAAATTCTTAATTCATTGCGGGATTGACAAAAAGTGAAAAATAATCAAGCATGTGCGTGGTGCGTCCATGAAAACTATTACTTTTAAAGCAATTGGTAAAAAAAATAAAATAAAAAGCAATTGGTAAAAATGAAAGGTACACCAGAGTTACTATTTGCGGGTGGGATCCTCTACCGGCATCTGTATCTTATAGGAATGGGTCATTCATCCAAATTTAAAGCTATGACAGTGTCTACTCAAGATTTTCTCGCAAGATCAATAAAAACGAAGATACGTTTGTGCTCAGGGAGGCTCATGGAACAAAATGTACACAAAAATTGAAAGAATGAAGTCGGATCATCCGCTATGGATGCTCAATTTGTGCTCAAAAGTGCGACTTACCATTTGGCGATCTACAAGCCTCTTGAGTTGGTAATGGCTTCCTGAAGTGGTCTTGAGTTGGATTGCTCTGGATTGCTTTGGCTAAACTTGCACAGTCGAAATATGCCTTCGACGATGACGACAATCAAGAGCTTCTCTCTCTTTCTCTCTACTTCTCTCTCTATTCTGTTCTTGGAGCAAGAATGAGCCCTCTCTATGAAGAAGTGTCAAATTGGTTATAAATTCGTGTTGGGATTTGTGAGGACAAAACCCATAAAATATGAATGAGAGTTGTGGGAGAAATAGTCCCACATGGGATAGAAGATAGAGATATAATGGTTTATATAGTGGAGCCTTTCTAATGGGTTTGGGCCCCAAGGGGCACCCCACTTTTGTGGAGGAGAGAGGTCTTGGACAAAGTCGGACCGGTCCACACGCGCGCCGCGCCGCCGTCCGACCGGCCGGGCCCGGGTCCGGATTAAGCCCATCGATTTTATTTTTTAATTGACATATCCGTTGAAATTTTTTTTTATTTTCTAATTAATTCTCGGATGATGTCTATTAGTAATCTATCTTCAAGCCACCGGTTCGTGTCGTTAATTACCGAACAAACGCATTGTTTCGGCATTAACCGAACACCCAACAAAGGTGTTGATTCGGCAATAACCGAACACCGAACAATCATGACATCGTGACTCTTCGTTAGGACTGTTTTAATACATTTGTTTTCAAACAGAACAAAAGGAGCATATTATTCATTCATTCTGTTCTAAAAAAAAGACTCATCCCATTCACTCTCATTCTGTGCGATAATTCCCGAAGTTGAGTTCGAAGGATTTTCGTCGACGAAGTACCACTTCGACGAAAGTGATCCGTTCTATCCTGGGAGGCGATTGTCCACGCAACCTTGGGTACCGTGGAGGGGACAAATTCGTCTTAAGGACACGACGTGAATTCGTCGGGCTCGGATCAATCATCCAATCAACCATTCGTCAACACTTCATTCAGGTTTGTCTAATTCCTTAGTCTTCACTTATGCGAACACACATAGTACGACAACAATCTTAAGACGAATTTGCTCCGCCTATTCTGTGTTCGCATTCAACCCTGTTTGTCCAGTGTCGTCGTATTGGGTTTTGCTCTATTCGTTTCTGTGGTTTTCATTTTATTCCATTCTCAACAATTTCTATTTTGAGAATTACATTACTTGTCTTGTCATATATTCACTCGCCCAATTATTTCTGTTTTCGTAACAGAAATGGCTTCGACATCAATGACGCCTGTTGCGTCTGTTCCGACTCATGGAGAAAAGCCAGAAAAGTTCAATGGGTCTGATTTCAAGAGATGGCAACAGAAGATGTTGTTCTATCTCACGACTTTGAACTTGGCAAGATTCCTCACCGAGGATGCTCCTAAGTTGGATGAGGGAGAGATGGACAAAGGAAAAGTTTGCTGCGATAGATGCGTGGAAGCATTCTGACTTTCTGTGTCGCAACTACATCCTCAATGGTCTGGACAATACCCTGTATAATGTTTATAGCCCGTTGAAAACGGCTAAGGAACTATGGGAAAGTCTAGACAAGAAATACAAACCGAAGATGCTGGATTGAAGAAGTTCATAGTCGGCAAATTTCTGGACTTTAAGATGGTCGACTTCAAGACCGTTTTAAGTCAAGTCCAAGAACTTCAAGTGATTATGCATGACATTCATGCCGAGGGTATGATTCTGAGTGAATCATTTCAAGTGGCTGCCTTCATTGAAAATTGCCACCATCTTGGAAAGATTTCAAGAATTATCTGAAACACAAGAGAAAGGAATTATCACTTGAAGATCTGATTGTTCGATTGAGGATCGAGGAAGACAATAGACTTTCTGAAAAGAAAGTTGGTAGCAAACTGGAGGTCTCAAGGGCCAACTTTGTTGAAGGAGGATCGAAACCCAACAAGAAGAGGAAGACGTTTGGAGAGGGATCCACCCAAAGCCAGAAAAAGTTCATTGGCAAATGCTACAATTGTGGAAAAGCTGGACATCGTGCCAAGGACTGTAGAGCCAAGAAGAGAAAGCATACTCAAGCTAATGTGGTGGAACAAATTTCCGATGGCGTTGAAGATATCAATCTGACTGCTATGATATCCGAGTGCAACTTGGTGGGAAACCCCAAAGAATGGTGGATTGATACTGGAGCAACTCGCCATATATGTGCCAATAGATGGATGTTCACATCCTATACGCCTATGGCACGTGATGAGAAACTCTATATGGGTAATTCATCGTCCTCTAAAGTTGAAGGCATTGGCAAGGTTGCTCTGAAGATGACGTCTGGAAAAACCGTGACACTAGTCGATGTGCTGCATGTGCCAGACATACGCAAGAACTTAGTGTCTGGATCTCTCCTTAGCAAGAATGGTTTTAAGTTGGTGTTTGTATCTGACAAGTTTGTACTCTCCAAGAATGAGATGTATGTAGGAAAAGGTTATCTGAGTGAGGGTTTGTTCAAGCTGAATGTAATGACTGTTGTACCTAATAATTCTATGAATAAAGTTGTTTCTGCTTATGTGCTTGAGTCTCCTAATTTATGGCATGCTAGATTAGGACATGTTAACTATAAGTCAATAAAGAAATTGATGAGCATGGGACTATTGCCAAAATCTGATTGTCCAAATGAAAAATGCCAAGTATGTGTTGAATCAAAGTTCTCCAAGCCTCCTTTTCATTCTATAGACAATAAAATCACTGAACCTTTAGATTTAATACACACTGACATATGTGATTTGAAAACAATACCACAAGAGGTGGTAAAAAATATTTTATCACTTTTATAGATGACTGTTCAAGGTATTGTTATGTCTATTTGCTGAGTAGTAAAGATGAAGCTGTAAATGCTTTTAGAACTTATAAGTCTGAAGTTGAAACTCAGTTAAATAGAAAATCAAAATGATAAGAAGTGATAGAGGTGGTGAATATGAATTTCCTTTTGAGGAAATTTGTTCTGAATTTGGTATTATTCACCAAATTACGCCTCCTTATACGCCACAGTCCAATGGCGTGGCAGAAAGGAAAAATCGATCATTAAAGGAAACGATGAATGCGTTATTGAATAGTTCTGGATTACCACAGAACTTGTGGGGGGAAGCTGTTCTGACAGCTAATTTTATTTTAAATAGAGTACCCCACAAAAGGACACAACAAACTCCATATGAGAAGTGGAAAGGCAGAACGCCTAATTTGAAATACCTCAAAGTGTGGGGGTGTTTGGCTAAGGTTGCGTTCCTAAACCTAAGAAGGTTAAAATAGGACCGAAAATCGTTGATTGTGTCTTTATTGGATATGCTCTTAATAGTAATGCATATCGATTTCTGGTTCACAAGTCTGAAATCCCTGATATACATGTTAATACGATTATTGAATCGAGGGACGCTTCGTTCTTCGAGAATATTTTTCCGTATAACAGAGTATATGAGACAATCAATAATGATAAGAGGCCTAGGGAGACTACGCCTAGAAGCGAACCTATAGAGGATGAACCTAGGCATAGCAAAAGACAAAGAATCTCTAAGTCTTTTGGACCTGATTTTCTAACATATTTGTTAGAAAATGAGCCTCGGACCTTTAAAGAGGCTGTGACATCCCCAGAAGCTCCGTTCTGGAAAGAAGCTATCAATAGTGAGGTTGAATCCATCCTGTCAAACCATACTTGGGAATTGGTTGACCTTCCTCCTGGCAATAAACCACTACAATGTAAGTGGATATTCAAGAAGAAAATGAAGGCGGATGGTACTATTGATAAATATAAGGCTAGGCTTGTGGTAAAAGGATACAAGCAACGAGAAGGTCTGGATTATTTCGACACTTATTCACCTGTCACAAGAATTACATCCATAAGGATGCTAATTGCTATAGCTGCAGTGTATGAGCTCGAAATCCATCAAATGGATGTGAAAACGGCCTTCTTAAATGGGGATTGGAGGAAGAAATATATCTGGAACAACCTGAAGGGTTCATTGTTCCAAGACAAGAGAAAAATGTATGTCGACTTATCAAGTCACTCTATGGATTGAAACAAGCACCGAAACAGTGGCATGCTAAATTCGACCAAGTCATGTTGTCGAATGGCTTTAAGATAAATGAGTGTGATAAATGTGTTTATCTTAAGAATACTCATAATGGTTTTGCCATTGTATGCTTGTATGTAGACGACATGCTTATAATGGGCAGCGATAGTAAGATCGTCAATGCGACCAAAGCATGCTCGCAAGTAAATTTGATATGAAAGATATGGGATTGGCAGATGTTATTTTAGGAATTAAAATCCAAAAGACATCTGGAGGACTAGCTTTATCGCAGTCTCATTATATTGAAAAGATTCTTGAGAAATGCAAGAATCTAGACATTATACCAGCAAAGACCTCCATAGATGTTAATCTACATCTTTCAAAGAATACTAGTGAAAGTAAAGCTCAAAATGATTATGCTAGTATACTAGGCAGTTTAATGTATGTCATGAACTGTACTAGGCCAGACATAGCTTGTGCTGTGAGCAAGCTGAGTCGATTTACAATTAGTCCAATGACAATCATGGAAAGCAATGAAACGTGTATTGGGCTATTTGAAGCACACTCAAAATTATGCTTTGCATTACACAAAGTATCCAGCTGTACTTGAAGGATATTGTGATGCAAATTGGATAACTGGCACAAAAGACACAAAATCCACAAGTGGGTATGTGTTTACACTTGGTGGGGGGCAGTGTCTTGGAAATCATCCAAACAAACTTGCATTGCAAGGTCTACTATGGAAGCAGAATTTATTGCTTTGGATAAGGCTGGTGAAGAAGCAGAGTGGCTTCGAAATTTCTTAGAAGACATTCCTAATTGGCCTAAACCAGTGCCAGCTGTATGTATCCATTGTGATAGTCAAGCGGCAATTGGAAGGGCAAGGAATGTTATGTACAATGGAAAGTCCCGACATATACGTCGAAGACACGATACCGTGAGACAGCTACTCTCTAGTGGAATTATCACGATTGACTATGTGAAGTCAAAAGATAATATTGCGGATCCATTAACAAAAGGCCTAACTAGAGAGTTGGTTGAGAAAACATCAAGGGGAATGGGTCTAAGGCCTATAAAATAAGTCGTCATAGCGGAAACCCTACCTAGTTGACTGGAGATCCCAAGATCTAGGTTCAAAGGGACAACTAAGTTATGCAGGCTGAGTAGAGTACTGTCAACTCTTACTCATTCCCGTATAAAGACAGTACAGACATGTGAAGGTTAAGCATAAGCTTTTAATGATTCTGATTTAGGTATGTGAAATACCACATTTTCAGAAATCACCTATGTGAGTGTGAAGTGAGGGCCGCTTCTAAGGTGAATTTGAAAGGCCGAATTCCCGAAAGCACTCATGAAACCAGGCGGTGTTCATGGCCAAAACGAACACAACAGTGAGAACCAACTTTGGTAGAGAGATAGTTGTGTGACTCCTATTGTCTAGACTTACAACGAAGGTCGACAGTTCAAGGACATCATGTCTACTGATTGACCGAGTAGGTCCGATAGGTCTCACTAGGGAAAGTTCAAAGTCTCAGACTACTTATCCCAATGCAGCGTTCTCTCATGGAATAATCGCACATTGCATTCATGCATTACGAAGAGTCATGAGATCTGAACTTCTCATTCAATGGGGGATTGTTGGGATTTGTGAGGACAAAACCCATAAAATATGAATAAAGAGTTGTGGAGAGAAATAGTCCCACATGGGATAGAAGATAGAGGTATAATGGGTTTATATATTGGAGCCTTTCTAATGGGTTTGGGCCCCAAGGGGCACCCCACTTTTGTGGAGGAGAGAGGTCTTGGACAAAGTCGGACCGGTCCACACGCGCGCGCGCCGCCGACGGCCGGCTCGGGCCGGGCCCGGGTCCGGATTAAGCCCATCGATTTATTTTTTAATTGACATATCCGTTGAAATTTTTTTTATTTTCTAAATTAATTCTCGGATGATGTCTATTAGTATAATAGACATCATCGAGAATTAGAAAATAAAAAAAATTTCAACGGATATGTCAATTAAAAAATAAAATCGATGGGCTTAATCCGGACCGGGCCCGGCCGAGCCGGCCGGTCGGCGGCGCGCGCGCGCGTGTGGACCGGTCCGACTTTGTCCAAGACCCTCTCCTCCACAAAAGTGGGGTGCCCCTTGGGGCCCAAACCCATTAGAAAGGCTCCAATATATAAAACCCATTATACCCTCTATCTTCTATCCCATGTGGGACTATTTCTCCACAACTTCTTATTCATATTTTATGGGTTTTGTCCTCACAAATCCCAACAATCCCCACATGAATGAGAAGTTCAGATCTCATGACTCTTCGTAATGCATGAATGCAATGTGCGATTATTCCATGAGAGAACGCTGCATTGGGATAAGTAGTCTGAGACTTTGAACTTTCCCTAGGGAGACCTATCGGACCTACTCGGTCAATCAGTAGACATGATGTCCTTGAACTGTCGACCTTCGTTGTAAGTCTAGACAATAGGAGTCACACAATTATCTCTCTACCAAAGTTGGTTCTCACTGTTGTGTTCGTTTTGGCCATGAACACCGCCTGGTTTCATGAGTGCTTTCGGGAATTCGGCCTTTCAAATTCACCTTAGAAGCGGCCCTCACTTCACACTCACATAGGTGATTTCTGAAAATGTGGTATTTCACATACCTAAATCAGAATCATTAAAAGCTTATGCTTAACCTTCACATGTCTGTACTGTCTTTATACGGGAATGAGTAAGAGTTGACAGTACTCTACTCAGCCTACATAACTTAGTTGTCCCTTTGAACCTAGATCTTGGGATCTCCAGTCAACTAGGTAGGGTTTCCGCTATGACGACTTATTTTATAGGCCTTAGACCCATTCCCCTTGATGTTTTCTCAACCAACTCTCTAGTTAGGCCTTTTGTTAATGGATCTGCAATATTATCTTTTGACTTCACATAGTCAATCGTGATAATTCCACTAGAGAGTAGCTGTCTCACGGTATCGTGTCTTCGACGTATATGTCGGGACTTTCCATTGTACATAACATTCCTTGCCCTTCCAATTGCCGCTTGACTATCACAGTGGATACATACAGCTGGCACTGGTTTAGGCCAATTAGGAATGTCTTCTAAGAAATTTCGAAGCCACTCTGCTTCTTCACCAGCCTTATCCAAAGCAATAAATTCTGCTTCCATAGTAGACCTTGCAATGCAAGTTTGTTTGGATGATTTCCAAGACACTGCCCCCCCACCAAGTGTAAACACATACCCACTTGTGGATTTTGTGTCTTTTGTGCCAGTTATCCAATTTGCATCACAATATCCTTCAAGTACAGCTGGATACTTTGTGTAATGCAAAGCATAATTTTGAGTGTGCTTCAAATAGCCCAATACACGTTTCATTGCTTTCCAATGATTGTCATTTGGACTAATTGTAAATCGACTCAGCTTGCTCACAGCACAAGCTATGTCCGGCCTAGTACAGTTCATGACATACATTAAACTGCCTAGTATACTAGCATAATCATTTTGAGCTTTACTTTCACTAGTATTCTTTGAAAGATGTAGATTAACATCTATGGAGGTCTTTGCTGGTATAATGTCTAGATTCTTGCATTTCTCAAGAATCTTTTCAATATAATGAGACTGCGATAAAGCTAGTCCTCCAGATGTCTTTTGGATTTTAATTCCTAAAATAACATCTGCCAATCCCATATCTTTCATATCAAATTTACTTGCGAGCATGCGTTTGGTCGCATTGACGATCTTACTATCGCTGCCCATTATAAGCATGTCGTCTACATACAAGCATACAATGGCAAAACCATTATGAGTATTCTTAAGATAAACACATTTATCACACTCATTTATCTTAAAGCCATTCGACAACATGACTTGGTCGAATTTAGCATGCCACTGTTTCGGTGCTTGTTTCAATCCATAGAGTGACTTGATAAGTCGACATACATTTTTCTCTTGTCTTGGAACAATGAACCCTTCAGGTTGTTCCAGATATATTTCTTCCTCCAAATCCCCATTTAAGAAGGCCGTTTTCACATCCATTTGATGGATTTCGAGCTCATACACTGCAGCTATAGCAATTAGCATCCTTATGGATGTAATTCTTGTGACAGGTGAATAAGTGTCGAAATAATCCAGACCTTCTCGTTGCTTGTATCCTTTTACCACAAGCCTAGCCTTATATTTATCAATAGTACCATCCGCCTTCATTTTCTTCTTGAATATCCACTTACATTGTAGTGGTTTATTGCCAGGAGGAAGGTCAACCAATTCCCAAGTATGGTTTGACAGGATGGATTCAACCTCACTATTGATAGCTTCTTTCCAGAACGGAGCTTCTGGGGATGTCACAGCCTCTTTAAAGGTCCGAGGCTCATTTTCTAACAAATATGTTAGAAAATCAGGTCCAAAAGACTTAGAGATTCTTTGTCTTTTGCTATGCCTAGGTTCATCCTCTATAGGTTCGCTTCTAGGCGTAGTCTCCCTAGGCCTTTTATCATTATTGATTGTCTCATATACTCTGTTATACGGAAAAATATTCTCGAAGAACGAAGCGTCCCTCGATTCAATAATCGTATTAACGTGTATATCAGGGATTTCAGACTTGTGAACCAGAAATCGATATGCATTACTATTAAGAGCATATCCAATAAAGACACAATCAACGATTTTCGGTCCTATTTTAACCTTCTTAGGTTTAGGAACGGCAACCTTAGCTAAACACCCTCACACTTTGAGGTATTTCAAATTAGGCGTTCTGCCTTTCCACTTTTCATATGGAGTTTGTTGTATCCTTTTGTGGGGTACTCTATTTAAAACAAAATTAGCTGTCAGAACAGCTTCCCCCCACAAGTTCTGTGGTAAACCAGAACTATTCAATAAACGCATTCATCGTTTCCTTTAATGATCGATTTTTCCTTTCTGCCACGCCATTGGACTGTGGCGTATAAGGAGGCGTAATTTGGTGAATAATACCAAATTCAGAACAAATTTCCTCAAAAGGAAATTCATATTCACCACCTCTATCACTTCTTATCATTTTGATTTTACTATTTAACTGAGTTTCAACTTCAGACTTATAAGTTCTAAAAGCATTTACAGCTTCATCTTTACTACTCAGCAAATAGACATAACAATACCTTGAACAGTCATCTATAAAAGTGATAAAATATTTTTTACCACCTCTTGTGGATATTGTTTTCAAATCACATATGTCAGTGTGTATTAAATCTAAAGGTTCAGTGATTTTATTGTCTATAGAATGAAAAGGAGGCTTGGAGAACTTTGATTCAACACATACTTGGCACTTTTCATTTGGACAATCAGATTTTGGCAACAGTCCCATGCTCATCAATTTCTTTATTGACTTGTAGTTAACATATCCTAATCTAGCATGCCATAAATTAGGAGACTCAAGCACATAAGCAGAAACAACTTTATTCATAGAATTATTAGGTACAACAGTCATTACATTCAGCTTGAACAAACCCTCACTCAGATAACCTTTTCCTACATACATCTCATTCTTGGAGAGTACAAACTTGTCAGATACAAACACCAACTTAAAACCATTCTTGCTAAGGAGAGATCCAGACACTAAGTTCTTGCGTATGTCTGGCACATGCAGCACATCGACTAGTGTCACGGTTTTTCCAGACGTCATCTTCAAAGCAACCTTGCCAATGCCTTCAACTTTAGAGGACGATGAATTACCCATATAGAGTTTCTCATCACGTGCCATAGGCGTATAGGATGTGAACATCCATCTATTGGCACATATATGGCGAGTTGCTCCAGTATCAATCCACCATTCTTTGGGGTTTCCCACCAAGTTGCACTCGGATATCATAGCAGTCAGATTGATATCTTCAACTCCATCGGAAATTTGTTCCACCACATTAGCTTGAGTATGCTTTCTCTTCTTGGCTCTACAATCCTTGGCTCGATGTCCAGCTTTTCCACAATTGTAGCATTTGCCAATGAACTTTTTCTGGCTTTGGGTGGATCCCTCTCCAAACGTCTTCCTCTTCTTGTTGGGTTTCAATCCTCCTTCAACAAAGTTGGCCCTTGAGACCTCCAGTTTGCTACCAACTTTCTTTTCAGAAAGTCTATTGTCTCCTCGATCCTCAATCGAACAATCAGATCTTCAAGTGATAATCCTTTCTCTTGTGTTTCAGATAATTCTTGAAATCTTTCCAAGATGGTGGCAATTTTCAATGAAGGCAGCCACTTGAAATGATTCACTCAGAATCATGCCCTCGGCATGAATGTCATGCATAATCACTTGAAGTTCTTGGACTTGACTTAAAACGGTCTTGAAGTCGACCATCTTAAAGTCCAGAAATTTGCCGACTATGAACTTCTTCAATCCAGCATCTTCGGTTTTGTATTTCTTGTCTAGACTTTCCCATAGTTCCTTAGCCGTTTTCAACGGGCTATACACATTATACAGGGTATTGTCCAGACCATTGAGGATGTAGTTGCGACACAGAAAATCAGAATGCTTCCACGCATCCATCGCAGCAAACTTTCCTTGTCCATCTCTCCCTCATCCAACTTAGGAGCATCTCGGTGAGGAATCTTGCCAAGTTCAAAGTCGTGAGATAGAACAACATCTTCTGTTGCCATCTCTTGAAATCAGACCCATTGAACTTTTCTGGCTTTTCTCCATGAGTCGGAACAGACGCAACAGGCGTCATTGATGTCGAAGCCATTTCTGTTACGAAAACAGAAATAATTGCGCGATGAATATATGACAAGACAAGTAATGTAATTCTCAAAAATAGAAATTGTTGAGAATGGAATAAAATGAAAACCACAGAAACGAATAGAGCAAAACCCAATACGACGACACTGGACAAACAGGGTTGAATGCGAACACAGAATAGGCGGAGCAAATTCGTCTTAAGATTGTTGGCGTACTATGTGTGTTCGCATAAGTGAAGACTAAGGAATTAGACAAACCTGAATGAAGTGTTGACGAATGGTTGATTGGATGATTGATCCGAGCCCGACGAATTCACGTCGTGTCCTTAAGACGAATTTGTCCCCTCCACAGGTACCCAAGGTTGCGTGGACAATCGCCTCCCAGGATAGAACGGATCACAGTTTTGTCGAAGTGGTACTTCGTCGACGACGAAATCGTTCGAACTCAACTTCGGGAATTATCGCACAGAATGAGAGCGAATGGGATGAGTCTTTTTTTTTTAGAACAGAATGAATGAATAATAATGCTCCTTTTGTTCTGTTTGAAAACAAATGTATTAAAACAGTCCTAACGAAGAGTCACGATGTCATGATTGTTCGGTGTTCGGTTATTGCCGAATCAACACCTTGTTGGGTGTTCGGTTAATGCCGAAACAATGCGTTTGTTCGGTAATAAACGAACACGAACCGGTGGCTTGAAGATAGATTACTAATAGACATCATCCGAGAATTAATTAGAAAAAAAAAAAAATTTCAACGGATATGTCAATTAAAAAATAAAATCGATGGGCTTAATGGACCCGGGCCCGGCCGGTCGGACGGGCGGCGCGCGCGCGTGTGGACCGGTCCGACTTTGTCCAAGACCTCTCTCCTCCACAAAAGTGGGGTGCCCCTTGGGGCCCAAACCCATTAGAAAGGCTCCAATATATAACCCATTATATCTCTATCTTCTATCCCATGTGGGACTATTTCTCCCACAACTCTCATTCATATTTATGGGTTTTGTCCTCACAATCCCAACACGAATTGGGTATAACCAATTTGACACTTCTTCATCCAAAAGAGAGGGCTCATTCTTGCTCCAAGACTAACAGAATAGAGAGAGAAGTAGAGAGAAAGAGAGAGAAGCTCTTGATTGTCGTCATCGTCGAAGGTTCATATTTCGACTGTGCAAGTTTAGCCAAAGCAATCCAGAGCAATCCAAACTCAAGACCACTTCAGGAAGCCATTGCACCAACTCAAGAGGCTTGTAGATCGCCAAAATGGTAAGTCGCACTTTGAGCACAGATTGAGCATCCATAGCGGATCTGATCCGACCTTCATTCTTTCAATTTTTGTGTACATTTTGTTCCATGAGCCTCCCTGAGCACAAACGTATCTTCGTTTTGCATTGATCTTGCGAGAAAATCTTGAGTGGAGACACTGTCTAGCTTAA
>JAGVVM010018943.1:0-26437 GCA_019149425.1 Psidium friedrichsthalianum | reverse complement strand
TTCCTAATAATGAGAAGCGGCCTGTCTAAGAAAAACTGAAACGAAGATGATACCTTAGGTGACGCCATGCGGGGTAATGGTAAGGGAGTTGAGTCTAAGTATCTTTGGGCCATAGTTGAAAGGGGGTGAAATTTAAGGGGTGACAGATGAATTCACGAGCATTAATTTGGCGATAAACCCTGCGTCGAGAATCATGATTTAGAAATGTGACATTCTGGATTTTCGACCCATTTTCGGAATTATAAATTGAATGGATATACTTCATTAATACGCTCAGTTAAACCTCACTCGAGTCTGATCAATCGAGACGACCAACCGAAGGGGAATGGCTACCTAGGAAATTTTCTAAACAGCCGCCCGTTGGTCTGAGGAATTCGATGGAGTCGTAATTTAATGAATTTGGCCACAAAATAAATTCTGGTATGGACAATCGAAGTTCCTAAGATGGTCACAATGGAGAAATGGATTCAGTTGCAGAAAACGTCGCCAGAAGGGCGGACAGCCCGGTGCACGTCGCGAAGCAAGAGTGAATAGAAATACCGAAATGCCCCCGGTAAATGCTCAGTCCTTAAATTAGATAAATTAGAATTATTTGAGAATGAATGACCGATATGACGAAACCAATTCCCATCATAAGTTTGTTCGCAGCTCGGGACTCGATCGTTGCATTTGGCGCGCAGATCGAGGCAAAGGTCAATCATGTCACATCAATCAAGTGTCGATCAATCAATCAACTCATTCACATGTTCCAAGATAATCACATTAAGTCAATCACTTCTTCTCAGTCACTCAGTACTAACCTAAACTACCTACCCCATAGCTTCTTTCTTGCATTTTTGTCCTCATTCTAGTATATCTCTCCTTTTGCTCTCTCTCCCTCTTCATTTTGGCCGCAAATTCACTCCCCTCTCCTCTCCATTTCGGCTTCACCATCTTCTTCTTCTTCCTCTCCTTCGTTCGCAACCGAGGAAGCTCGCCCAAGCCACGTCGTTTCGCCGCCGCCGCCGTCCACAACCACCCTCATCCCCACCACCATTGGTAAGTTCCTCAAGCTTGTTTTCCCTCATTTTCGGACTCTTGAGAGCCCATTTCGAGTCATGACCGAGCCCCCGTTTCCCTTCGTTATTCCGTTCGTCTTTCGCGCGCGAAGAGAGGTCCGACCAACCCGTCTACTCTATTCGGTTTTCTCACTTCTATTGGCTGTGGAATCATTGTTTTAGGCCTTGGATAAGCTATTGGAACCTTCGAACCAGCCTTGCACGCCGACCCTCTCTCTCCCGTCCACCGTGATCACCGAACGGCCATTTTAGGCCCGCGCCCTTCGTCGTCGAACCCAACCAATTTCGGTAAGCCACACTCCTAATCTTAGCCTAGGAATGGTTTATGCAAGTGTGGTTGATTAGTTTAGAGATCTAGTGTGGTTCCATGTTGATTAGTGAGTAATTATGTATAATGGGCTTTAGACTAATATGAGAAATGGACGTTGGGCCATGGGTAGTGGCTGGTCATATTCATTTGGGCTTTGAATAGGTTGATGTGGGCTGCAAATTCAGGGATTGAACATGAGAAATGATGGGCCATGTGAGTTGTTGGGCTTAAGGGCTTAATTTTAAGCTAATTGGGCTAAATGGAACTTGTGGGCTTAAAATAAAATATTGGGCCTTCATATGGACGAAAATTTAATGTAATTGGGCCTAAATCATGGTATTGATTATAATATTTTAAGGCAATGGAGTACATGGGCTTAGGGACCAAATTGGGCCTGAATATGTTAGAATGGGCTTATAGGCCTACCTTAAAATATGGGCTTTGGGCCTCCACTCGAAATTAATAAAAATAATGGGCTTTGAAATGTTTAATTACCCAACTTTAAAACATGGGCTTGGGAATAGTAAATGGGCCTTAGACCCTATTGGGCCTAGTTTCAATTAATGGGTTTAAATTTAAGAAAGGACCTTTGGGCCTTAGTTATGTGGGCTTAATTAATTTAATAAGATCAAATGGAGCCCAAAAGGATTTTAAGAGGTTAATTATGGGCCTTGAACCTTAGAACGGGCCTTAGGCCCACTCGAACCTAAATAAATTAATTAGGTTCTAACCTAAGCTAAGCCTAATTTAATTAAACTCAAGGGTTTATTAAAACACTAAATCATTAATCATGGGTTACTAATTCTGAGAACTAACCTTAGCTACTGGGTTCAACTAGATCGCTGGGATTATCTGGATCGTATTCTAAATTCGTGGGTCTCCGAGATAACTTTGATTTCGACTGGCTTTACTTGGGGAACTGATGGTAGAGCACCAGGTCTATGTGATGCCTGATTTGATAAACGTAGCAAGTCACTCGTACGATTCTTGTTATGCTCTGTTCCCGTACTTATGTACCATTACATGCATGCTCTGTGACTAAGTTGCTGTTTGCATACCATTTGGGCCCCGCATACATTGAGAGCATGGCATGAGTCACCAGAGATGTGACATGAGAAGAGCCCCAAAGGCGTTGTTACGCGGGAAATGGAGGGAAAAGGGGGTAGCCAACGTAAGGCGTCAGAGACGCAGTTGTGCATTTGCCGAGTGGCACAGTGGGATGCGCCCTGATGGGAATTGGAGGGATAAGTTTGGCCAACGTAAGGCGTCAGAGACGCATTGTGGCATTTGCCGAGTGGCAACTGTTGGATGGGGCCCTGGTATGGGAATTGGAGTGATAAACGGGCATGATCCGTTGGGATCCGTTATGGCCGGTTGAGGCCTACATCAGTTTGCATATGGCATTATGTTGATTGTCTGTTATTGCCCGTCTGCCTGTATGATCGCATTGCTGTGCGTTGCGCGTTTGCTATACGTTGAGGGTCTGGTACCGAGGGGTAATTGAGAGTGTCCGAACCCTGGACCGTAAAACCTAGTTACTGAGGATAGGACCGAACCCACTGGTATACTCTATGCTACGGCTAGGATTAGTGGTGAGCTTGCTGAGTCCTCGACTCACTGGCGGTGGTTGCCAATTTTCAGATTCCAGATCACTGTGCTGGGATGCACCCCGACACCCTTTGGACTCCGAGTGGAGGTAGAGATATGTTGAGGTCTAAGACTAATGAGGTCACTCCTTGGCAGTCAGACTGAGCCGAGGTTGACGAGAACTGTGATATCGGGCCTGTGGTGATGTAAACTGATCATCGTAGATTTTTACTAATGTATTGTGATGAGATCCTTTGTTGGATGGTCAAGTACCTGACGCCTTATATGTATGGATATGAATTTTTGATTTGACTCAATATTGTCGATGTGTACCTCCCTTGTACTCGTGTTACCCCATAGATCGTATGTATGCCTGTATGGGATAGGAGTTAGCTTCCGCCGATTCAAGCCCGATTGAAGCACACGCGTCGTCTTATCGCGACGAAGAAGTTTCCTGGGCCGTCGCGTACAAATAGTCGATCAGGGGAGGAGCGCGAAGAGGAAAATTTAAATGGAGAACGTGATGACGCGAGCCGATGGGGATCAAGGCGTGACAAGAAATGTGAAATCTGAGAGCTGTAGCCAAAGGATTTGTTAAAGGGAGAAAGGACAAGATGGTGGTTTCACTTCATATATGTCGCTATAGTGGATGCATTCAGAGAATGTTCTTGTCGAGAAAGACTCGCTAGAGTCTGTCGGTTTTACTTCCGCAGATAGTGTATGCGGCGGCGTCATCTGGCCGCGATGGTGTCGCTGGCCGTCGCTATGTTAGAAAATGATGTGAAAAAAAAATGACTTGTGAAACACGGTGAGAACGTAGTTCGACTTTTCTGAAAGTTCTTTTCTTCCAAGACATTCGTCCTATAAATGATGTGCATAATGCAAACAAATTTCACCCAAAACGTCATGGAAAGTTAGCTGCACTGCCATTAATATAAGCTCTCTAAATTTAGTGCAAATTGAACGACTTGAAAAATGCTCCAAAATCTTGCTTCCACCTATTTTTGGGAAAGTTCATTCTTTCCATTGCTTTCATCCAGAAATGTTATGCATAATCAAAATAAATATCACTCTAAAAACATGATTGAATGATGAGCTACTCTGTCGGTAATATACACCCTTCTAAATTGAATGAAAAAAAAATGACTTGTGAAACACTGTGAGAACGTAGTTCGACCTATTTTCGGGAAAGTTCTTTCCTTCCAAGACATTCTTCCATAAATGATGTGCATAATGCAAACAAACTTTACTCAAAAAACATCGTGGAAAGTATAGCCGCACTGCCATCCATATAAACTCGCTCAAATTTTGTAGAAAACGAATGACTTGAAAAATGCTCTGAAATCTTGGTTCCACCTATTTGTGGGAAAGCTCATACTGTCCATTGCTTTTGTCCAGAAATGTTATGGATAATAAAAAATAATTTCACTCAAAAAACATGGTGGAATGATGAGCTACTCTGTCCGTAATATCCACCCTTCTAAATTCAATGGAAAATAAATGACTTGAGAAACACTGTAAGAACAAAGTTCGACCTATTTTCGGGAAAGTTCTTTTCTTCGATGACATTCGTCTATAAATGATGTGCATAATGGAAACAAATTTCACCCAAAAAACGTCATGGAAAGTTGAGTTGCACTGCCATTAATATAAGCTCTCTCAAATTTAGTGCAAATTGAACGACTTGAAAAATGCTCCAAAATCTTGCTTCCACCTATTTTTGGGAAAGTTCATTCTTTCCATTGCTTTCATCCAGAAATGTTATGCATAATCAAAATAAATATCACTCTAAAAACATGATTGAATGATGAGCTACTCTGTCGGTAATATACACCCTTCTAAATTGAATGAAAAAAAAATGACTTGTGAAACACTGTGAGAACGTAGTTCGACCTATTTTCGGGAAAGTTCTTTCCTTCCAAGACATTCTTCCATAAATGATGTGCATAATGCAAACAAACTTTACTCAAAAAACATCGTGGAAAGTATAGCCGCACTGCCATCCATATAAACTCGCTCAAATTTTGTAGAAAACGAATGACTTGAAAAATGCTCTGAAATCTTGGTTCCACCTATTTTGGGAAAGCTCATACTGTCCATTGCTTTTGTCCAGAAATGTTATGGATAATAAAAAATAATTTCACTCAAAAAACATGGTGGAATGATGAGCTACTCTGTCCGTAATATCCACCCTTCTAAATTCAATGGAAAATAAATGACTTGAGAAACACTGTAAGAACAAAGTTCGACCTATTTTCGGGAAAGTTCTTTTCTTCGATGACATTCGTCTATAAATGATGTGCATAATGGAAACAAATTTCACCCAAAAAACGTCATGGAAAGTTGAGTTGCACTGCCATTAATATAAGCTCTCTCAAATTTAGTGCAAATTGAACGACTTGAAAAATGCTCCAAAATCTTGCTTCCACCTATTTTTGGGAAAGTTCATTCTTTCCATTGCTTTCATCCAGAAATGTTATGCATAATCAAAATAAATATCACTCTAAAAACATGATTGAATGATGAGCTACTCTGTCGGTAATATACACCCTTCTAAATTGAATGAAAAAAAAATGACTTGTGAAACACTGTGAGAACGTAGTTCGACCTATTTTCGGGAAAGTTCTTTCCTTCCAAGACATTCTTCCATAAATGATGTGCATAATGCAAACAAACTTTACTCAAAAAACATCGTGGAAAGTATAGCCGCACTGCCATCCATATAAACTCGCTCAAATTTTGTAGAAAACGAATGACTTGAAAAATGCTCTGAAATCTTGGTTCCACCTATTTTGGGAAAGCTCATACTGTCCATTGCTTTTGTCCAGAAATGTTATGGATAATAAAAAATAATTTCACTCAAAAAACATGGTGGAATGATGAGCTACTCTGTCCGTAATATCCACCCTTCTAAATTCAATGGAAAATAAATGACTTGAGAAACACTGTAAGAACAAAGTTCGACCTATTTTCGGGAAAGTTCTTTTCTTCGATGACATTCGTCTATAAATGATGTGCATAATGGAAACAAATTTCACCCAAAAAACGTCATGGAAAGTTGAGTTGCACTGCCATTAATATAAGCTCTCTCAAATTTAGTGCAAATTGAACGACTTGAAAAATGCTCCAAAATCTTGCTTCCACCTATTTTTGGGAAAGTTCATTCTTTCCATTGCTTTCATCCAGAAATGTTATGCATAATCAAAATAAATATCACTCTAAAAACATGATTGAATGATGAGCTACTCTGTCGGTAATATACACCCTTCTAAATTGAATGAAAAAAAAATGACTTGTGAAACACTGTGAGAACGTAGTTCGACCTATTTTCGGGAAAGTTCTTTCCTTCCAAGACATTCTTCCATAAATGATGTGCATAATGCAAACAAACTTTACTCAAAAAACATCGTGGAAAGTATAGCCGCACTGCCATCCATATAAACTCGCTCAAATTTTGTAGAAAACGAATGACTTGAAAAATGCTCTGAAATCTTGGTTCCACCTATTTATGGGAAAGCTCATACTGTCCATTGCTTTTGTCCAGAAATGTTATGGATAATAAAAAATAATTTCACTCAAAAAACATGGTGGAATGATGAGCTACTCTGTCCGTAATATCCACCCTTCTAAATTCAATGGAAAATAAATGACTTGAGAAACACTGTAAGAACAAAGTTCGACCTATTTTCGGGAAAGTTCTTTTCTTCGATGACATTCGTCTATAAATGATGTGCATAATGGAAACAAATTTCACCCAAAAAACGTCATGGAAAGTTGAGTTGCACTGCCATTAATATAAGCTCTCTCAAATTTAGTGCAAATTGAACGACTTGAAAAATGCTCCAAAATCTTGCTTCCACCTATTTTTGGGAAAGTTCATTCTTTCCATTGCTTTCATCCAGAAATGTTATGCATAATCAAAATAAATATCACTCTAAAAACATGATTGAATGATGAGCTACTCTGTCGGTAATATACACCCTTCTAAATTGAATGAAAAAAAAATGACTTGTGAAACACTGTGAGAACGTAGTTCGACCTATTTTCGGGAAAGTTCTTTCCTTCCAAGACATTCTTCCATAAATGATGTGCATAATGCAAACAAACTTTACTCAAAAAACATCGTGGAAAGTATAGCCGCACTGCCATCCATATAAACTCGCTCAAATTTTGTAGAAAACGAATGACTTGAAAAATGCTCTGAAATCTTGGTTCCACCTATTTTTGGGAAAGCTCATACTGTCCATTGCTTTTGTCCAGAAATGTTATGGATAATAAAAAATAATTTCACTCAAAAAACATGGTGGAATGATGAGCTACTCTGTCCGTAATATCCACCCTTCTAAATTCAATGGAAAATAAATGACTTGAGAAACACTGTAAGAACAAAGTTCGACCTATTTTCGGGAAAGTTCTTTTCTTCGATGACATTCGTCTATAAATGATGTGCATAATGGAAACAAATTTCACCCAAAAAACGTCATGGAAAGTTGAGTTGCACTGCCATTAATATAAGCTCTCTCAAATTTAGTGCAAATTGAACGACTTGAAAAATGCTCCAAAATCTTGCTTCCACCTATTTTTGGGAAAGTTCATTCTTTCCATTGCTTTCATCCAGAAATGTTATGCATAATCAAAATAAATATCACTCTAAAAACATGATTGAATGATGAGCTACTCTGTCGGTAATATACACCCTTCTAAATTGAATGAAAAAAAATGACTTGTGAAACACTGTGAGAACGTAGTTCGACCTATTTTCGGGAAAGTTCTTTCCTTCCAAGACATTCTTCCATAAATGATGTGCATAATGCAAACAAACTTTACTCAAAAAACATCGTGGAAAGTATAGCCGCACTGCCATCCATATAAACTCGCTCAAATTTTGTAGAAAACGAATGACTTGAAAAATGCTCTGAAATCTTGGTTCCACCTATTTGTGGGAAAGCTCATACTGTCCATTGCTTTTGTCCAGAAATGTTATGGATAATAAAAAATAATTTCACTCAAAAAACATGGTGGAATGATGAGCTACTCTGTCCGTAATATCCACCCTTCTAAATTCAATGGAAAATAAATGACTTGAGAAACACTGTAAGAACAAAGTTCGACCTATTTTCGGGAAAGTTCTTTTCTTCGATGACATTCGTCTATAAATGATGTGCATAATGGAAACAAATTTCACCCAAAAAACGTCATGGAAAGTTGAGTTGCACTGCCATTAATATAAGCTCTCTCAAATTTAGTGCAAATTGAACGACTTGAAAAATGCTCCAAAATCTTGCTTCCACCTATTTTTGGGAAAGTTCATTCTTTCCATTGCTTTCATCCAGAAATGTTATGCATAATCAAAATAAATATCACTCTAAAAACATGATTGAATGATGAGCTACTCTGTCGGTAATATACACCCTTCTAAATTGAATGAAAAAAAATGACTTGTGAAACACTGTGAGAACGTAGTTCGACCTATTTTCGGGAAAGTTCTTTCCTTCCAAGACATTCTTCCATAAATGATGTGCATAATGCAAACAAACTTTACTCAAAAAACATCGTGGAAAGTATAGCCGCACTGCCATCCATATAAACTCGCTCAAATTTTGTAGAAAACGAATGACTTGAAAAATGCTCTGAAATCTTGGTTCCACCTATTTATGGGAAAGCTCATACTGTCCATTGCTTTTGTCCAGAAATGTTATGGATAATAAAAAATAATTTCACTCAAAAAACATGGTGGAATGATGAGCTACTCTGTCCGTAATATCCACCCTTCTAAATTCAATGGAAAATAAATGACTTGAGAAACACTGTAAGAACAAAGTTCGACCTATTTTCGGGAAAGTTCTTTTCTTCGATGACATTCGTCCATAAATGATGTGCATAATGGAAACAAATTTCACCCAAAAAACATCATGGAAAGTTGAGTTGCACTGCCATTAATATAAGCTCTCTCAAATTTAGTGCAAAACGAACGACTTGAAAAATGCTCCAAAATCTTGGTTCCACCTATTTTTGGGAAAGTTCATTCTTTCCATTGCTTTCATCCAGAAATGTTATGCATAATCAAAATAAATTTCACTCTAAAAACATGATTGAATGATGAGCTACTCTGTCGGTAATATACACCCTTCTAAATTGAATGAAAAAAAATGACTTGTGAAACACTGTGAGAACGTAGTTCGACCTATTTTCGGGAAAGTTCTTTTCTTCCAAGACATTCGTCCATAAATGATGTGCATAATGCAAACAAATTTCACCCAAAAAACATCGTGGAAAGTATAGCCGCACTGCCATCCATATAAGCTCTCTCAAATTTTGTAGAAAACGAATGACTTGAAAAATGCTCTGAAATCTTGGTTCCACCTATTTTTGGGAAAGCTCATACTGTCCATTGCTTTCATCCAGAAATGTTATGCATAATCAAAATAAATTTCACTCAAAAAACATGGTGGAATGATGAGCTACTCTGTCCGTAATATCCACCCTTCTAAATTGAATGGAAAATAAATGACTTGAGAAACACTGTAAGAACAAAGTTCGACCTATTTTCGGGAAAGTTCTTTTCTTCGATGACATTCGTCCATAAATGATGTGCATAATGGAAACAAATTTCACCCAAAAAACATCATGGAAAGTTGAGTTGCACTGCCATTAATATAAGCTCTCTCAAATTTAGTGCAAAACGAACGACTTGAAAAATGCTCCAAAATCTTGGTTCCACCTATTTTGGGAAAGTTCATTCTTTCCATTGCTTTCATCCAGAAATGTTATGCATAATCAAAATAAATTTCACTCTAAAAACATGATTGAATGATGAGCTACTCTGTCGGTAATATACACCCTTCTAAATTGAATGGAAAAAAAATGACTTGAGAAACACTGTGAGAACGTAGTTCGACCTATTTTCGGGAAAGTTCTTTTCTTCCAAGACATTCGTCCATAAATGATGTGCATAATGCAAACAAATTTCACCCAAAAAACATCGTGGAAAGTATAGCTGCACTGCCATTAATATAAGCTCTCTCAAATTTTGTGCAAAACGAATGACTTGAAAAATGCTCTGAAATCTTGGTTCCACCTATTTTTGGGAAAGTTCATACTGTCCATTGCTTTCATCCAGAAATGTTATGCATAATCAAAATAAATTTCACTCTAAAAACATGGTGGAATGATGAGCTACTCTGTCGGTAATATCCACCCTTCTAAATTGAATGAAAAAAATGACTTGAGAAACACTGTAAGAACAAAGTTCGACCTATTTTCGGGAAAGTTCTTTTCTTCCATGACATTCGTCCATAAATGATGTGCATAATGGAAACAAATTTCACCCAAAAAACATCATGGAAAGTTGAGCCGCACTGCCATTAATATAAGCTCTCTCAAATTTAGTGCAAAACGAACGACTTGAAAAATGCTCCAAAATCTTGGTTCCACCTATTTTTGGGAAAGTTCATTCTTTCCATTGCTTTCATCCAGAAATGTTATGCATAATCAAAATAAATTTCACTCTAAAAACATGATTGAATGATGAGCTACTCTGTCGGTAATATACACCCTTCTAAATTGAATGAAAAAAAATGACTTGAGAAACACTGTGAGAACGTAGTTCGACCTATTTTCGGGAAAGTTCTTTTCTTCCAAGACATTCGTCCATAAATGATGTGCATAATGCAAACAAATTTCACCCAAAAAACATCATGGAAAGTTAGTTGCACTGCCATTAATATAAGCTCTCTCAAATTTAGTGCAAAACGAACGACTTGAAAAATGCTCCAAAATCTTGGTTCCACCTATTTTTGGGAAAGCTCATTCTTTCCATTGCTTTCATCCAGAAATGTTATGCATAATCAAAATAAATTTCACTCTAAAAACATGATTGAATGATGAGCTACTCTGTCGGTAATATCCACCCTTCTAAATTGAATGGAAAATAAATGACTTGTGAAACACTGTGAGAACGTAGTTCGACCTATTTTCGGGAAAGTTCTTTTCTTCCATGACATTCGTCCATAAATGATGTGCATAATGCAAACAAATTTCACCAAAAAACATCGTGGAAAGTATAGCCGCACTGCCATTAATATAAGCTCTCTCAAATTTAGTGCAAAACGAACGACTTGAAAAATGCTCCAAAATCTTGGTTCCACCTATTTTTGGGAAAGTTCATTCTTTCCATTGCTTTCATCCAGAAATGTTATGCATAATCAAAATAATTTCACTCTAAAAACATGATTGAATGATGAGCTACTCTGTCGGTAATATACACCCTTCTAAATTGAATGGAAAAAAAATGACTTGTGAAACACTGTGAGAACGTAGTTCGACCTATTTTCGGGAAAGTTCTTTTCTTCCATGACATTCGTCCATAAATGATGTGCATAATGCAAACAAATTTCACCCAAAAAACATCGTGGAAAGTATAGTTGCACTGCCATTAATATAAGCTCTCTCAAATTTAGTGCAAAACGAACGACTTGAAAAATGCTCTGAAATCTTGGTTCCACCTATTTTGGGAAAGTTCATTCTTTCCATTGCTTTCATCCAGAAATGTTATGCATAATCAAAATAAATTTCACTCTAAAAACATGATTGAATGATGAGCTACTCTGTCGGTAATATACACCCTTCTAAATTGAATGAAAATAAATGACTTGTGAAACACTGTGAGAACGTAGTTCGACCTATTTTCGGGAAAGTTCTTTCCTTCCAAGACATTCGTCCATAAATGATGTGCATAATGCAAACAAATTTCACCAAAAAACATCGTGGAAAGTATAGCCGCACTGCCATCCATATAAACTCGCTCAAATTTTGTAGAAAACGAATGACTTGAAAAATGCTCTGAAATCTTGGTTCCACCTATTTTTGGGAAAGCTCATACTGTCCATTGCTTTTGTCCAGAAATGTTATGGATAATAAAAAATAATTTCACTCAAAAAACATGGTGGAATGATGAGCTACTCTGTCCGTAATATCCACCCTTCTAAATTCAAATGAAAATAAATGACTTGAGAAACACTGTAAGAACAAAGTTCGACCTATTTTCGGGAAAGTTCTTTTCTTCGATGACATTCGTCCATAAATGATGTGCATAATGGAAACAAATTTCACCCAAAAAACGTCATGGAAAGTCGAGTTGCACTGCCATTAATATAAGCTCTCTCAAATTTAGTGCAAATTGAACGACTTGAAAAATGCTCCAAAATCTTGCTTCCACCTATTTTTGGGAAAGTTCATTCTTTCCATTGCTTTCATCCAGAAATGTTATGCATAATCAAAATAAATATCACTCTAAAAACATGATTGAATGATGAGCTACTCTGTCGGTAATATACACCCTTGTAAATTGAATGGAAAAAAAATGACTTGTGAAACACTGTGAGAACGTAGTTCGACCTATTTTCGGGAAAGTTCTTTCCTTCCAAGACATTCTTCCATAAATGATGTGCATAATGCAAACAAACTTTACTCAAAAAACATCGTGGAAAGTATAGCCGCACTGCCATCCATATAAACTCGCTCAAATTTTGTAGAAAACGAATGACTTGAAAAATGCTCTGAAATCTTGGTTCCACCTATTTGTGGGAAAGCTCATACTGTCCATTGCTTTTGTCCAGAAATGTTATGGATAATAAAAAATAATTTCACTCAAAAAACATGGTGGAATGATGAGCTACTCTGTCCGTAATATCCACCCTTCTAAATTCAAATGAAAATAAATGACTTGAGAAACACTGTAAGAACAAAGTTCGACCTATTTTCGGGAAAGTTCTTTTCTTCGATGACATTCGTCCATAAATGATGTGCATAATGGAAACAAATTTCACCCAAAAAACGTCATGGAAAGTTGAGTTGCACTGCCATTAATATAAGCTCTATCAAATTTAGTGCAAATTGAACGACTTGAAAAATGCTCCAAAATCTTGCTTCCACCTATTTCTGGGAAAGTTCATTCTTTCCAATGCTTTCATCGAGCAATGTTATGCATAATCAAAATAAATATCACTCTAAAAACATGATTGAATGATGAGCTACTCTGTCGGTAATATACACCATTATAAATTGAATGCAAAAAAATGACTTGTGAAACACTGTGAGAACGTAGTTCGACCTATTTTCGGGAAAGTTCTTTTCTTCCAAGACATTCGTCCATAAATGATGTGCATAATGCAAACAAATTTCACCAAAAAACATCGTGGAAAGTATAGCTGCACTGCCATTCATATAAGCTCTCTCAAATTTAGTGAAAACGAATGACTTGAAAAATGCTCCAAAATCTTGGTTCCACCTATTTTTGGGAAAGCTCATACTTCCATTGCTTTCATCCAGAAATGTTATGCATAATCAAAATAAATTTCACTCATAAAAACATGTTGAATGATGAGCTACTCTGTCGGTAATATACACCATTATAAATTGAATGAAAAAAAATGACTTGTGAAACACTGTGAGAACGTAGTTCGACCTATTTTCGGGAAAGTTCTTTTCTTCCAAGACATTCGTCCATAAATGATGTGCATAATGCAAACAAATTTCTGCCAAAAAAACATCGTGGAAAGTATAGCCGCACTGCCATTCATATAAGCTCTCTCAAATTTTGTACAAAACGAATGACTTGAAAAATGCTCTTAAATTTGGTTCCACCTATTTTGGGAAAGCCCATACTGTCCATTGCTTTCGTCCAGAAATGTTATGCGTAATCAAAATAAATTTCACTCAAAAAACATGGTGGAATGAAGAGCTACCCTGTCGGTAATATCCACCCTTCTAAATTTTATAAAAAAAAAAGACTTGAAACACTGTAAGAACAAAGTTCAACCTTTTTTTTCGGGAAAGTTCTTTTCTTCGATGACATTCATCTATAAATGATGTGCATAATGGAAACAAATGTCACCCAAAAAAATAATGGAAAGTTGAGCTGCACTGCCATTAATATAAGCTCTCTCAAATTTAGTGCAAAACGAACGACTTAAAAATGCTCCAAAATCTTTGTTCCACCTATTTTTGGGAAAGTTCATTCTTTCCATTGCTTTCATCCAGAAATGTTATGCATAATCAAAATAAATTTCACTCTGAAAATAGGATTGAATGATGAGCTACTCTGTCGATAATATACACCCTTCTAAATTGAATGAAAAAAAAATGACTTGAGAAACACTGTAAGAACGTAGTTCGTCCTATTTTCGGGAAAGTTCTTTTCCTCCAAGACATTTATTCATAAATGATGTGCATAATGCAAGCAAATTTCAAACCAAAAACATTGTGGAAATTATAGCTGCACTGCCATTCATATAAGCGCTAAAATTTCGTACAAACGAATGACTTGAAAAATGCTTTGAAATCTTGGTTCCACCTATTTTTGGGAAAGCTCAAACTGTCCATTGCTTTAGTCGAGAAAGGTTATGCATAATCAAAATAAATTTCACTCAAAAAACATGATGGAATGAAGAGCTACTCTGTCCGTAATATCCACCTTTCTAAATCGAATGCAAAAAAAAATAACTTGAGAAACACTGTAAGAACAAAGTTCGACCTATTTTAGGGAAAGTTCTTTTATCGGTGACATTCGTCTATAAATGATGTGCATAATGGAATCAAATTTCACCCAGAAAACATCATGGAAAGTTGAGCTGCACTGCCATTAATATAAGCTCTCTCAAATTTAGTGCAAATCGAACGACTTGAAAAAGTTCCAAAATCTTGGTTCCACCAATTTTTGGAAAGGTCATTCTTTCCATTGCTTTCATCTAGAAATGTTATGCATAATCAAAATAAATTTCACTCTAAAAACATGATTGAATGATGAGGTTCTCGGTCGGTTATATACACCATTCTAAATTGAATGCAAAAAAAAATGACTTGAGAAACATTGTAAGAACGTAGTGACCTATTTTCGAGAAAGTTCTTTTTTCTACCAAGACATTCGCCATAAATGATGTGCGTAATGCAAACAAATTTCACCCAAAAAACATCGTGGAAAGTATAGCTGCACTACCATTCATATAAGCTCTCTCAAATTTTGTACAAAACGAATGACTTAAAAAATGCTCTGAAATCTTGGTTCCACCTATTTTTGGGAAGGCT
Source organism: Psidium friedrichsthalianum (assembly GCA_019149425.1). Taxonomy (NCBI): domain Eukaryota; kingdom Viridiplantae; phylum Streptophyta; class Magnoliopsida; order Myrtales; family Myrtaceae; genus Psidium; species Psidium friedrichsthalianum. Next base: position 11,398 of record JAGVVM010018943.1, on the reverse strand, counting down.
CAAAATGTCCATTGCTTTCGTCGAGAAATGTTATGCATAATCAAAAAAAAATTTCACTCAAAATACATGGTGGAATGAAGAGCTACTCTGTCGGTATATCCACCTTTCTAATTTAATGCAAAAAAAATAACTTGAGAAACACTGTAAGAACAAAGTTCGACCTATTTTCGGGAAAGTTCTTTTTTCGATTACATTAGTCTATAAATAATGTGTATAATGCAAATAAATTTCACCCAAAAAACATCGTGGGAAGTTGAGTTGCACTGCCATTAATACAAGCTCTCTCAAATTTAGTGTAAAATGAACGACTTGAAAAATTGTCACGCCGCGAACCCTAATCGAGCACGCGGCATCCCGCTCAGTGAAGTCGAATACAAATATACTCTCGCTCTCCCGATCAACTGATCCCAGTGGATCCTGCCCGCTTATCTCTCCAATTCCCATCAGGGCCCATTCTCATGCCCATCGGGCTCGTGCCTCAACCCGCGTGTGGTACGTCTCAGGTTGGCACGCTTATCCCTCCATTTCCCCGCGTAAAAAACGCCTCGGGGCTCATCCTACAGGTCACATCTCCAGGTGACTCATGCCATGCTCACGGTACATGATGCTTTAAACATATTCACAGTGCGTCGATCACAGAGGAGGCAATTCCAGCGTTTCATAAGTAAGGAAGTATAACATTTCGAAGAATAGTCAGGCTACCCATATCCGTCGGGGTGTACCACATGCAGACTCAGTACTCTATATGCGATTGCACTATTAACTGGATTTGATTCGAGTACCCCACGAAAATTTATTGGGTATTTACTTCCTCTTGAAACGAACCCCCAATCGACTCAATCGTGTTTTATTTCACCCTTAGAACTTGTCTGTTCTAGAACCTAGTCCAATCGGGTTTGAAGACTTGGCCCAACTTGGTCATTACTATTCGACCCTGGCCCAACATCGGCCTACAATTAAAGTTTTAAAATTACTTTTGGGTCCCCAAACGATCTTATTAAATTTTACCAACCCAATTACTAAAGCACAACACTTTATTCTTAAAGGTTAGGCCCATTAAGTGAACTAAGTCCATTTGGGTTTAAGGCCCAACTACTATTCACGAGCCCATAATCTAATTACAATTAATTAAGTATCTTAAGGCCCATTATAATTAATAATTTTCGGATGAGGCCCAAGCCCATTTGTTAAGGTTAGCCCATTAAGTCCATATTAGCCTATTTAGGCCGAATTTGGGTCCCTAAGCCCATGTACATCATTGGGCGCTAAAATCTTATTTTCAAAACTATGATTGAGGCCCAATTTTATTGAATTTTCGTCCACTTGAGGCCCACCAACAATACCTAAGCCCATAAGTTCCAACTTGGCCCAATTTGCTTAAAATTTAACCCCTTAGCCCATTTGTATGCTTTGGCCCGCTATACCTCATGCCTAATACATCCTTTGCAGCCCATATGAGGTATCTCGAGGCCCATTTCATTTAGCATCAGCCCCTCTCTCGGCCCAACACTCTAATTAGCCAATTAGCATAATCTAATCTACCTTTAATTTCACATTAATCATCCCCATTACACCAACCAGCCTTCATTACACCACACCATACACACATACAACTAACCTAGGCCACGATTAGGGGTAGAACTTACCTTGGAGGGACCGGGATGAAGACGAAGACTCGATTGGCCCGTTTGGGCGTTCACGGCAAGAGGGAGAGGAGCGGCGGCTTCGGGGGCTCAACGAGGGTCAAGCCGGGCCGTAGCAAGCTGGAAGACAAGGATAAGACATGGTTATAGGTTCTTTAGGCTCACGGGGTCATAATGGGAGCCGTAGAAAGTAAGGCACAAACTGTCCCAGAAAAATAGTTTCGTGGACCGAAATGTAAACGAACAAATGAAAGCCCAAACGATGTCGGATCGGAGCGAAATCAAGTTCTGTGAACTCACCTCTGATGGGGCTACGACATATCTAAAATTCAAGACGATCCAACGGTTGAGTTTTTTTGGGCAGCCGTTTGAAGTTGAGGGTCAGCTGGAAAATCCGAACAGCACAGGGTCATGGTTTGGTCAAATTTCGAGGGGGTTCCTGGCCATATCTTGGGAAGAGGTTTGCATACCTTCGAAGCCCGTTGTCTTACGGTCGCGTGGGAGAAAACGGGGAGTCGTTTGGACTCGGACGACTCCGAACGGGCGGTTTTGTGGGTGGAGCTTCACGGCCGAAGAAGAAACAAGGAGAAGAGAGAGGAAAATGAAGGAAAGAAGAAGATGGTGGAGAGGTGGTCGGCCGAATGAAAATGGGGGGAAAGAAAGGAGAGAGAGAGATTATACAAAATAAAAATAATAGGAAAATAAGCTTATAGTGGGTTAGGTTTATGAATAGTGACTAGGAAGTGATCTTGAGTTGACTTTGTACTTTGACAAGTGACTTGATGGGTTGCATTGGGAATTGAACCATGATGTGATTGATTTGATTGACAAGACAACTGATTGATGTGACAACTGATTTGACTTGCCTCGATTTGCGTGCCAAATGCACCGATCGGACTGGAATTGGTTTCAATCTTTCGTATTCGCTCTCAAAATTATAATTTATCTAATTCTAAGGACTGAGCATTTACCGGGGCATTTCGGTAATTTTCCATTCCCGTCTTGCTTCACGACGTGCACCGGCTGTCATCCCTTCAGGCGACGCTTCTGAAACCGATTTCATTTCTTCATTGTGTTTATCTTACTAATTCGATTGGCCGATGTCGGATTTCATTTTGTGGTCAATTTCATTAAATACCGACTCTGTCTCAGTCTCAGACCAACGGGTGGCTGTTTGGGAAATTTTTCCCAGGTAGCCTTTCCCCTTCGGTTAGTCATCTCAGGGTAGCTAATCCTGAGTGAGCGTCGATCAGAGTGTAATAATGAAGTGTTTCCATTCATTTAGAAATTCCGATAAACGGGTCGAATTTTCAGACTGTCACAATTCTTCCCTCCTTATAAAAATTTCGTCCTCGAAATTTACAGTCCATAAGTCCATGCTTCAAAAGAAAATTACATTGATCACTCAAACAATTGAGGGTACTTTCTCTTCATCTCGTCCTCGCTTTCCCAAGTCGCTCCTTCAGTCCCATGGTGTTCCCAAATGACTTTGACTAAAGGTATCGTCTTGTTCTCAGTACTTGCTCCTTACGATCTTCGATTCTTACTGGCCTTTCCACATACGAGACTCGATCATCCATTTCAATGACTTCATGATCGAGTATATGGCCAGGATCAGGCTCGTACTTCCTGAGCATTGATACATGAACACGTTGTGAATTTGCGATAAGTTTGGCGGCAGGGCTAGACGATAAGCCAGTGTCCCGATCTTTTCCAAAATCTCGAATGGCCCTACAAATCTCGGACTCAGCTTTCCTTTCTTGCCAAACCGAGATAATCCTCGCATCGGCGACACCTTCAGAAATACATGGCCTCCAACTTGAAACTCCAATGGCTTACGTCTTTTGTCTGCATAACTCTTCTATCTGCTCTGAGCGGTCCTTAGTCTATCTCTGATCACCTTGACTGCTTCGATCGACTGCTGAACCAACTCCGGGCCCGTTATGCTTTTCTCGCCAACTTCGTCCCAACAGATCGGAGTTCTACAGGCTCTTCCATACAACGCTTCAAATGGTGCCATCTTGATGCTCTGCTGGTAGCTATTGTTGTAGGCGAATTCCACTAAGTGTAGCTGCTCCTCCCAGCCACTCTTGAAGTCTATTACACATGCCCTCAGCATATCCTCCAAGGTCTGTATGGTCCTTTCCGACTGACCATCAGTCTGTGGGTGATAGGCTGTACTGAATCTTAACTCTGTCCCTAAAGCACCCTGCAGGCTCTTCCAAAATGTGGCTGTGAAGCGAGGATCTCTATCCGATACAATGCTTACTGGCACTCCATGCAGTCTTATAATCTGCCTCACATACAGTTCAGCCAGTTTCTCTAATGTGGAATCCTTTCGTACTGCAATGAAATGCGCAGACTTGGTCAATCTGTCTACTATCACCCAGATCGAGTCATTTCCTCTCTGACTTCTTGGTAACCCTGTCACGAAATCCATGGTGATGTGCTCCCATTTCCACTCTGGGATTTCCAATGGTTGCAGCAGCCCTCCAGGCTTGCAATGTTGCGCCTTCACTTGCTGACACGTTAAGCACTTGGCTACATGCTTAGCCACATCCACCTTCATTCCATTCCACCAGTAGTGCTGACGTAGATTCTGGTACATTTTCGTACTTCCGGATGGATACTATAATTGCTCCTGTGAGATTCAGCCAAGATTCTTTGCTTCAGCTCTTCGTCGTTTGGCACACACAGTCGCCCTTTAAACTTTAATGTTCCTTCTTCCGTCACCTTGAATTCGTCTTTCCTCTCCCTGCATCCATCATCACGATTTTCTGGATATCAGGGTTCGTAGACTGCAATTCTTTAATCCTCAATTGAATCTCGGGTTCAATCTGCAGTGTGGCCATCAAGCTTGAGAGGCTTCCTACCTCAACCTTGAACTCAGAGTCTTTGATTTCCTATAACAGCGTCCATTCTTTTACCATCATGTACGCAATGCTCGACTTTCGGCTCAGAGCATCGGCCACCTTATTCGCCTTTCTTGGATGGTACAGGATATCACAGTCATAGTCTTTAGCAACTCCATCCATCGACGCTGCCTCATGTTTAGTTCCTTCTGTGAGAATAAATACTTCAGACTCTGGTGATCCGTGTAAATTTGGAACTTCTCTCCCACCAGATAGTGCCTCCAAATCTTCAGTGCGAACACGATCGCAGCCAACTCCAGGTCATGCGTCGGGTAATTCATCTCGTATGGCCTCAACTGTCGAGACGCATATGCCACTACTCGTCCATGCTGCATTAGGACACATCCCAGACCTCTTAGCGAAGCATCGCTGTAAATTTCAAATTCTCCAGGTCCGGATGGGATGGTCAACACTGGTGCGGAGGTCAACCGATCCTTCAACTCCTGAAAGCTTTCCTCGCACTTCGCAGTCCACTCAAACTTCGTTTCTTTCTTCAGCAACCGTGTCATTGGGGCAGCTATCGCGGAGAACCTTTCCACGAAGCGTCTGTAATATCCAGCCAGTCCAAGAAAACTTCGTACTTCTGTCACGGTTGTAGGCCTCGGCCACTCCTCCACTGCTTCGATCTTAGCTGGATCTACTAATATCCCCTCGCCTGACACTATATGTCCCAAAAACGCCACTCTATTCAGCCAGAACTCACACTTGCTAAACTTCGCGTACAACGAATGTTCCCTCAACGTCTGTAGCACAATCCTTAGATGTTCCTCGTGGTCCTCGGAATTCTTCGAATACACCAATATGTCGTCAATGAAGACTATCACGAACTGATCCAAGAACTCCTTGAACACTCGATTCATCATGTCCATAAATGCGGCTGGGGCATTCGTCAAACCAAAGGGCATAACAGTGAACTCATAGTGCCCATATCTCGTCCTAAATGCAGTCTTCGGGATGTCTTCCTTCTTAATCCTCAATTGGTGATAGCCTGTCCTTAGGTCTATCTTAGAGAATACACACGCTCCTTGAAGCTGGTCAAACAGATCATCAATCCTTGGCAGAGGATACTTATTTTTAATCGTCACTTGGTTCAGCTGCCTATAGTCTATACACAGCCTTAATGATCCATCCTTCTTCTTAACAAACAGCACCGGAGCTCCCCATGGCGAAGCGCTGGGGCGGATAAATCCTTTATCCAGTAGCTCTTGCATCTGCACCTTTAATTCCTTCAGCTCGGATAATGACATTCTGTACGGTGCTTTCGAGATTGGTTCTGTCCCAGGTGCCAACTCAATCACAAACTCCACTTCACGCTCTGGTGGCAAACCAGGCAACTCCTGAGGAAATATGTCTGGGTACTCCTTCACTATAGGTACTCCTCCAACTTCACTTCATGAGCAGACGAATCCGTCACTGATGCCAAGAATCTTAGACAACTTTCGTTCATCAGTTTGGTCGCTTCTAATGACGAGATCCAAGGAATCGACGTTCCTCCTCGATTCCCCATAAATTCATACCCTGGGCGGCCTACTAGGTTAAGTCGTATTACACTTCTACTGCAGTCAATAACTACCCCATGTCTAACTAACCAGTCCATGCCAACTATTACATCGAAATCATACATGGGCAGGACAGCTAAATCAATTTCCTCCACTCTATCGCCCAAGACTATCTTACACCCCTTACACCCTAACACGATAATCACTCTATCCTTTAACGGGGTGGTTACATGCAAGGTCACATCCAAGGGTCTAACGTCTAATCCAGCCAACTCAGCAAAACGTTCAGATACAAAGGAGTGTGATGCTCCAGGATCAAATAACGCATACGCAGTATGACCACAGAGAGAGACGGTACCTGTGATCACCCCTGGCGCATTCTCGGCATCCTTGCGCGCCACTGCGTAGACTCGTCCTTGAGCAGGTGGACGGTTCAGATTTCCTTGTGGAGCGGCTACATCCTGTTGTTGCTGCGGTTGGTACTGCGGTCTTGGACCGTTCTTCGGGCAATTTCTCAGATGATGCCCCAACTGTCCGCACCCAAAGCATCCACCCGTCTTCCTCGGGCAGGGGTTGCTCCCATGCCTCCTGCCACAGTCACGGCAGTTCTGACTTGCTAAGTGCGGGGGTTTGCCCAGGGTTTTCTTCGCAGGTGGAACGAATTTGTGGGTGTCCCTCATTAGCTTCTTGCCAGAATTCCTAAAGTCTCTTCCAGGCACAAACCGCGATCCAGAAGTGGCAGCCTTCTCTTGTAAGTCTCGTTCTATCGCCAGGGCTCGCTCATACATCTCGTTATAGTCCCTCAGCCCGATGGCGATCAGCATACTTTTCAACTCGGGTCTCAATCCTTCTCTGAATCTTCTGGCCTTGTCCCACGGATCCTCTATCAGCCTTTGAGCAAATTTGGACAATCTGGCAAACTCACCCTCATACTGGTCGACAGTCATCTGTCCCTGCCTGAGCCTTATAAACTCCTCCATTTTTCTCTCTTGGGCGGCTTCCGAAAAGTACTTCCCATTGAATGCTGCACAGAAAGCAGTCCAATTTGGCCTCATGCCTTCAGGGAAAACTCGCCCTCGGGTGGCCTTCCACCAGTCGTCAGCAGCACTCTGGAGCTGATAGGTCGCCAGTGACACCTTTTCTTCATCCGTGCATCCAAACACAGTAAATGCTTTCTCCAGCTGCTTGATCCACAAGGCAGCTACCTCAGGTCCTCCACTACCGTCAAACTTAGGTGGTTGTAGCTTCAGAAACTGTTCTACAATGTGATGGGTCTGACGTCTTCCATTACCATGCCCATTGCCTCCATTGGCTCCATTTGCAGCGGCCTCAGCTGCTTGGGCAACGGTGGCAGCCCTCTCAGCGGCTTACGTACCCATTAAAGTACTTACTTCGGTCAGAACCCTCATCGTTTCTTCAATCCTCGGGTCTCCCTCAGGTGCAGGAGCCCTTGAGCTTGACGCACCAGCACTTGGTCTTCTGCCCCTATTGCTCATCCTCCTAATTCTTTCTCACACCTATATCAAATAAAATTCCTTTCAGGAATTTGGAACCTTAAGACTAACAACCAAGCTTTCGCCTGCTATCGCGTCTACTGACATGAATATGCATGTAAAGTTCGCTGCAGCTTTTAATGCAATTGGACTCGGTAGACACCTAGACTCAACCCTGTCAATGTATAACCCAGGCCACTCCGTTCGCCACCTCAACTAGAAGCCTGCCGGGAGCCGCTCCTTGATCGGGTCTCTGCCCCGGCGACCACTCCCCGCCCTCATCATTTCTTGGTGCGAACAATTGTCCTAAGTTATTCACCTCCAAAGAAAGCCCCATTCCACGTGTCCCATACCATGCTTCATCACGGTTTATAGGCGTCCCGTCAGACCTGTCCCATACTAGGCTGACGGTACCCAACCCAATAAAATGTGATGGTTCATGCATGCACCTTTCAAATCCCAAATCTTCATTTTAAATCGATTTTGTTTCTAATGTATAAATCCATGCAATGCATGGTGGTCAAGCAGCGCGCGACAGCCGACTAGGCATACAATCACAAACAGCAATAACTAGCAACTAGTCAACCAGCAATCAGCACTTAAGCACCCTACTCACGGGGTTATGCTTTAGAACCTTACCTCAGGTACTGACGCATCTGCAAGTTAGTTTAAAATACCTTAGCTTAAGGCTACTCTAGGCAATCTACTCTACTAAGCAAACTCATGCGCCAATTAATTCATGCATTCTACCCTTCCTAATTCTTAGTTCTAGGGTCTGCCTATCTAACTACCCCAAATCATCAACCTTATCACTCCAAATTCCTCGAACGGTCTCGTATCGAGCTGACCTTGCTCTGATACCACTCGAGCGCGGATGTCACGCCCCGAACCCCAATCGAGCTCGCGACATCCGTTCATACATTTAGATTCTACTCGCGCTCGCCTGGTCCACGATACGCGACGGCCCAGGGAATCTCTTCGTCGTGACCAGACGACGCGTCCTTCAATCTCTTGAACCTACGGAAGCTAATCTCCTATTCCATACATGCATACATAAGATAATGGGGTAGCATGAACTAGAAGAAACAACATGCAACATCATTATATACAAATCAAAGCGTTAGGTACAGACCCCCAAAAAGAAAATACAACGCACGGCTCTAACGCCTACGCTCCGACCATTTTCCAAAAGCTGGACCTGACACCCACTACAGTCAGTCCTCTGGCTCCTCCTCGGGGTCCTCTTCTGGATCATAATTTGCCCACGGGTCCTGCTCCATGTAGTGACCTATCTCGATCTCTACCTTCATTGGGAGTCCAAAAGGTGTCGGGGTGCGTCCATCACGGTGATCTGGGATTTGAAAATATGGCAACCACTGCCAGTGAGTCGAGGACTCAGCAAGTTCACCCCTAATCCTAGCGTAGGATAGAGTATACTAGTGGGGTTGGTCCTATCCAGTAACTAGGGATTCAAGTTACCTAACTCGAGTACCCTCACTTGTGTAGATACCCAATCCCTAGCGCGTGAACAATCATACTACGCACAGTAAGGCAAATTATAAAATGCAGGCGGGCAGTCATCAGACAATGACAGCAATTCAATATGCAAAATAGATGCATGCTTCAGTTTGTCTCAAATGATCCCAGTGGATCCTGCCCGCTTATCTCTCCGATTCCCATCAGGGCCCATCCTACAGTGCCACTCGGCATCGTGCCTCAACCTGCGTGTGGTACGCCTCAGGTTGGCACGCTTATCCCTCCATTTCCCCGCGTAAAGACGCCTCAGGGCTCATCCTACAGTGCCACTCGGCATCGTGCCTCAACCCGCGTGTGGTACGCCTCAGGTTGGCACGCTTATCCCTCCATTTCCCCGCGTAAAGACGCCTCAGGGCTCATCCTACATGTCACTCCTCCAGGTGACTCATGCCATGCTCACAGTACATGATGCTTAAACAAATTCACAGTGCGTCAATCGTAGAGCAGGCAATTTCAGAGATCTCACAAGCAAGGAGGTATACAATTCGACAATTGGTCTAACAACCCATATCCATCGGAGTGTGCCACATGCAGACCCTGTACCCAACACACAATTTCACAATCAACTGGATTCGATTCGGGTACCCCACGTAATTATATTAGACATTTACTTCTTCTTGAAACAGACTCCCAATTAGTCTCAATCGTGTTTTACTTCACCCTTAGAATTCATCTGCTTCAGGACTCAGTCCCATCGGGCTTGATGGCTCGGCCCAACTTGGTCTTTACTATTCAACCCTGGCCCAACATCGGCCCACAATTAAAGTTGAAAATACTTTTGGGTCCCAATTAATCTTATTAAATTTAATTAAACCCAATAACTAAAGCCCAATAATTCATTCTTAAATTTTAGGCCCATTAAGTGAATTAAGCCCATTTAGGTCTAAGGCCCATTTACTATTCATAAGCCCATGATCTAATTATAAATAATTAAATATTTTAAGGCCCATTGTTTTTATTAATTTTCGGATGAGGCCCAAGCCCATTTGTTAAGGTAAGCCTAATAAGTCCATTTTAGCATATTTAGGCCCAATTTCAACTCCTAAGCCCATGTACACTATTGGGCCCTAAACCTTTATGTTCGAGACCTTAATTTAGGCCCAATCTCATTGAATTTTCGTCCATTTAAGGCCCACCACTAAAACATAAGCCCACAAGTTCCAATTTGGCCCAATTAGCTTGGAAATAAATCCCTTAGCCCGTTTGCTTCTTAAGGCCCATCATTATTCACGTCTAAACCATCCTTGGCAGCCCACAATTAACATTTCAAGGCCCAATCTCCTTCCCTAATGCACCACACGCTCGGCCCAAACATTCTAGCCCACTAATAATCATCATTAATTACCCAAATCACCTTCATTAACTCCTAATACACCGAATCATACATGTATACAACATGCCTAGGCTAGGATTAGAAGATGCGCTTACCTATTTGGACCGAGAATGACGACGAGGACGGTGGAGGTCTCCGGCGGCCGACTTGGAGCTCACGACCTACAAGGAATTTCGGGTCTGGTCGGGGGTTCATGAGGGCCTCAAATGCCATGTAAACGAAGGAAATAGAGGCTAGGGGACTTACCAAGGTGAGCCAAGGAAAATCGATGGCCGACGGTGGAGTTTGAAGGGCGGACGGCGGTGGAACTCACGGGCGGCTATAGAGGAAACCGAGAGAGAGATATGAGAGTTGAGGTCGGTCGGCTTCATGGTGGTTCTCGTGGCCACGGGGATAGCAAGGAAAGGGAGTAGAGGAGCTTACCGTGGCGTGGAGGTGGTTGGACGGCGACGGTTGTGGCGGCGGCAAGGGCGGACGACGGTGACGTGGACGGCTCGGGCGGACGGAAGGGAGAAGAAGAAGAAGTCACGAAGAAGATGAGAGGGAGGAGAGGGGTCTTCGGCCAAATGAGGGAGGAGGGTGAGGAGAGAGAGAGAGAGTGATTATAAAGTTTAAAATGGGTGGAAAATCAAATAAAATCAAGTTAGTGGGGTTAGGTGAACTTGATAAGATGTGAAGGAGACTTGATGTGATTGTCTTGGAAGTTTTGCCACTTGATTTGATTGATTTGATTGATGTGATTGATTGGACATTGATTGATTTGACACTTGATTTGACTTGCCTCGATTTGCGTGCCAAATGCACCGATTGGGTCCCGAGCGCGAACGAATTTCGGTCTGGTTTTGGTTTCGTTCTATCGTATCGCTCTCTAAAAACCTATTGGTTAATTCTAAGGATTGAAGCATTTACCGGGGGCATTTCGGAAGCTTCCCATTTCGGCGACCTGTTTTGAAACTGAAATCCATTTCTCCATGTCCTTTTT
>JAGVVM010018942.1:0-12370 GCA_019149425.1 Psidium friedrichsthalianum | reverse complement strand
GGTTTCTTCAATCCTCGGGTCTCCCTCAGGTGCAGGAGCCCTTGAGCTTGACGCACCAGCACTTGGTCTTCTGCCCCTATTGCTCATCCTCCTAATTCTTTCTCACACCTATATCAAATAAAATTCCTTTCAGGAATTTGGAACCTTAAGACTAACAACCAAGCTTTCGCCTGCTATCGCGTCTACTGACATGAATATGCATGTAAAGTTCGCTGCAGCTTTTAATGCAATTGGACTCGGTAGACACCTAGACTCAACCCTGTCAATGTATAACCCAGGCCACTCCGTTCGCCACCTCAACTAGAAGCCTGCCGGGAGCCGCTCCTTGATCGGGTCTCTGCCCCGGCGACCACTCCCCGCCCTCATCATTTCTTGGTGCGAACAATTGTCCTAAGTTATTCACCTCCAAAGAAAGCCCCATTCCACGTGTCCCATACCATGCTTCATCACGGTTTATAGGCGTCCGTCAGACCTGTCCCATACTAGGCTGACGGTACCCAACCCAATAAAATGTGATGGTTCATGCATGCACCTTTCAAATCCCAAATCTTCATTTTAAATCGATTTTGTTTCTAATGTATAAATCCATGCAATGCATGGTGGTCAAGCAGCGCGCGACAGCCGACTAGGCATACAATCACAAACAGCAATAACTAGCAACTAGTCAACCAGCAATCAGCACTTAAGCACCCTACTCACGGGGTTATGCTTTAGAACCTTACCTCAGGTACTGACGCATCTGCAAGTTAGTTTAAAATACCTTAGCTTAAGGCTACTCTAGGCAATCTACTCTACTAAGCAAACTCATGCGCCAATTAATTCATGCATTCTACCCTTCCTAATTCTTAGTTCTAGGGTCTGCCTATCTAACTACCCCAAATCATCAACCTTATCACTCCAATTCCTCGAACGGTCTCGTATCGAGCTGACCTTGCTCTGATACCACTCGAGCGCGGATGTCACGCCCCGAACCCCAATCGAGCTCGCGACATCCGTTCATACATTTAGATTCTACTCGCGCTCGCCTGGTCCACGATACGCGACGGCCCAGGGAATCTCTTCGTCGTGACCAGACGACGCGTCCTTCAATCTCTTGAACCTACGGAAGCTAATCTCCTATTCCATACATGCATACATAAGATAATGGGGTAGCATGAACTAGAAGAAACAACATGCAACATCATTATATACAAATCAAAGCGTTAGGTACAGACCCCCAAAAAGAAAATACAACGCACGGCTCTAACGCCTACGCTCCGACCATTTTCCAAAAGCTGGACCTGACACCCACTACAGTCAGTCCTCTGGCTCCTCCTCGGGGTCCTCTTCTGGATCATAATTTGCCCACGGGTCCTGCTCCATGTAGTGACCTATCTCGATCTCTACCTTCATTGGGAGTCCAAAAGGTGTCGGGGTGCGTCCATCACGGTGATCTGGGATCTGAAAATATGGCAACCACTGCCAGTGAGTCGAGGACTCAGCAAGTTCACCCCTAATCCTAGCGTAGGATAGAGTATACTAGTGGGGTTGGTCCTATCCAGTAACTAGGGATTCAAGTTACCTAACTCGAGTACCCTCACTTGTGTAGATACCCAATCCCTAGCGCGTGAACAATCATACTACGCACAGTAAGGCAAATTATAAAATGCAGGCGGGCAGTCATCAGACAATGACAGCAATTCAATATGCAAAATAGATGCATGCTTCAGTTTGTCTCAAATGATCCCAGTGGATCCTGCCCGCTTATCTCTCCGATTCCCATCAGGGCCCATCCTACAGTGCCACTCGGCATCGTGCCTCAACCTGCGTGTGGTACGCCTCAGGTTGGCACGCTTATCCCTCCATTTCCCCGCGTAAAGACGCCTCAGGGCTCATCCTACAGTGCCACTCGGCATCGTGCCTCAACCCGCGTGTGGTACGCCTCAGGTTGGCACGCTTATCCCTCCATTTCCCCGCGTAAAGACGCCTCAGGGCTCATCCTACATGTCACTCCTCCAGGTGACTCATGCCATGCTCACAGTACATGATGCTTAAACAAATTCACAGTGCGTCAATCGTAGAGCAGGCAATTTCAGAGATCTCACAAGCAAGGAGGTATACAATTCGACAATTGGTCTAACAACCCATATCCATCGGAGTGTGCCACATGCAGACCCTGTACCCAACACACAATTTCACAATCAACTGGATTCGATTCGGGTACCCCACGTAATTATATTAGACATTTACTTCTTCTTGAAACAGACTCCCAATTAGTCTCAATCGTGTTTTACTTCACCCTTAGAATTCATCTGCTTCAGGACTCAGTCCCATCGGGCTTGATGGCTCGGCCCAACTTGGTCTTTACTATTCAACCCTGGCCCAACATCGGCCCACAATTAAAGTTGAAAATACTTTTGGGTCCCAATTAATCTTATTAAATTTAATTAAACCCAATAACTAAAGCCCAATAATTCATTCTTAAATTTTAGGCCCATTAAGTGAATTAAGCCCATTTAGGTCTAAGGCCCATTTACTATTCATAAGCCCATGATCTAATTATAAATAATTAAATATTTTAAGGCCCATTGTTTTTATTAATTTTCGGATGAGGCCCAAGCCCATTTGTTAAGGTAAGCCTAATAAGTCCATTTTAGCATATTTAGGCCCAATTTCAACTCCTAAGCCCATGTACACTATTGGGCCCTAAACCTTTATGTTCGAGACCTTAATTTAGGCCCAATCTCATTGAATTTTCGTCCATTTAAGGCCCACCACTAAAACATAAGCCCACAAGTTCCAATTTGGCCCAATTAGCTTGGAAATAAATCCCTTAGCCCGTTTGCTTCTTAAGGCCCATCATTATTCACGTCTAAACCATCCTTGGCAGCCCACAATTAACATTTCAAGGCCCAATCTCCTTCCCTAATGCACCACACGCTCGGCCCAAACATTCTAGCCCACTAATAATCATCATTAATTACCCAAATCACCTTCATTAACTCCTAATACACCGAATCATACATGTATACAACATGCCTAGGCTAGGATTAGAAGATGCGCTTACCTATTTGGACCGAGAATGACGACGAGGACGGTGGAGGTCTCCGGCGGCCGACTTGGAGCTCACGACCTACAAGGAATTTCGGGTCTGGTCGGGGTTCATGAGGGCCTCAAATGCCATGTAAACGAAGGAAATAGAGGCTAGGGGACTTACCAAGGTGAGCCAAGGAAAATCGATGGCCGACGGTGGAGTTTGAAGGGCGGACGGCGGTGGAACTCACGGGCGGCTATAGAGGAAACCGAGAGAGAGATATGAGAGTTGAGGTCGGTCGGCTTCATGGTGGTTCTCGTGGCCACGGGGATAGCAAGGAAAGGGAGTAGAGGAGCTTACCGTGGCGTGGAGGTGGTTGGACGGCGACGGTTGTGGCGGCGGCAAGGGCGGACGACGGTGACGTGGACGGCTCGGGCGGACGGAAGGGAGAAGAAGAAGAAGTCACGAAGAAGATGAGAGGGAGGAGAGGGGTCTTCGGCCAAATGAGGGAGGAGGGTGAGGAGAGAGAGAGAGAGTGATTATAAAGTTTAAAATGGGTGGAAAATCAAATAAAATCAAGTTAGTGGGGTTAGGTGAACTTGATAAGATGTGAAGGAGACTTGATGTGATTGTCTTGGAAGTTTTGCCACTTGATTTGATTGATTTGATTGATGTGATTGATTGGACATTGATTGATTTGACACTTGATTTGACTTGCCTCGATTTGCGTGCCAAATGCACCGATTGGGTCCCGAGCGCGAACGAATTTCGGTCTGGTTTTGGTTTCGTTCTATCGTATTCGCTCTCTAATAATCCTATTGGTCTAATTCTAAGGATTGAGCATTTACCGGGGGCATTTCGGTAATTTTCCATTTCGGGCGACATTTTCTGAAACTGAATCCATTTCTCCATTGTGGTTATTTTACTAGTTCGATTGTCCAATGTCGGATCTCATTTTGTGGTTGATTTCATTAAATACCGACTCTGTCGAATTTTCAGACCAACGGGCGGCTGTTTGGGAAAATTTCCTAGATAGCCTTTCCCCTTCGGTTAGTCGTCCCAAGGTAGCTAATCCTGAGTGAATATTGATCAGAGCGTACTAATGAAGTATATCGATTCATTTAGAATCCCCGACAATTGGGTCGAATTTTCAGACTGTCACAAAGAGAGAGAAAAATGAGAGATTATAGTGCATATGGGACAAAATTGCATAATGGGGTAGTGGGTTAGGTAATGGGGTATTTGATGGGTAGGTTGTACTTTTGATTATTGACTTGAAATGACATTGATTGGTACTTGACTTGACTTGATTGATTGATTGGACATGATTTGATTGATGTGACATCTGATGTGACTTCGCCTCGGGATGCGTGCCAAATGCACTGATCGGGTCCCGAGCGCGAACGAACTTCAGACAAGAATTGGCACCGCTCTAACGCGTTCATTCTAAGATATTTCTATTTAATCTAATTCTAAGGACTGAGCATTGACCGGGGGCGTTTCGATAATTTTCCATTCACGTCTTACTTCTCGACGTACACCGGCTATCTGCCCGCTTGGCGACGTTTCTGTGACTAAATCTAACTTTCCATTGCGACCATCTTAGAAATTCGATTGTCCAAGATCAGAATCCATTTTGTGGCCAAATCCATTAAATTACGACTTTGTCGAAATCTCAGACCAACGGTCGGCTGTTTAGGAAAATTTCCTAGGTAGCATTTCCCCTTCGGTTAGTTATCCCAGGGTAGCTAATCCTGAGTAAGTATCGATTAGAGCATACTAACGAAATATATCCATTCATTCTGAAGTCCCGAAATTGGGTCGAATTTTTAGACTATCACAGGCCAAAAATCAATGGTTCTAAGTGTTAGGATGGTTGAGGAACCAAGTGGAACCAGCCGTGGTGGCCGAAGTTCCAACAGCACGATGACGACGGACAGAGGAGTAAGGAGAAAGAGGTTCGGTTGGCCTTCCAAACGGGCCTCTAAGGCCACAAAATTCATGGGAAGAGAGGCTAGAAGACTTACCAAGGTGATGGGGTGGCGTGGAGTGGCCGACGTTGGCGGCGGTCTTGGGCGGCACGGGCGGACGAACGAAGGAGGAGGAGGAAGAAGAGGGAGGAGCTGAAAATGAAGGGGAGGAGAAAGGTGAGGAGTCGGCCAAAAATGAGAGGAAGAGGGAGGAGAGAGAGTGAGGGATTATAATGTTTATAATTGCCAAAAATTCAAATAATGGTTAGTGGGTTAGGTAGAGTGGTTGAGGGGTTTATGTGATGGGAAGTTTGTACTTTGATTGATTTGAGTTGACTTGACGGGACTTGATTTGAAATTGATTGATTGATTTGACACGATTGATTGATGTGACCTTCGATGGGACATCACCTCGGGATGCGTGCCAAATGTATCGATCGAGTCCATAGCGCAAATGAGTTTCGGACTGGAATTTATACTGTACTATCGTGCCCATTCTAAAATAACTTTAATCAATCTAATTCTAAGGACTGAGCATTGACCGGGGGCATTTCGGTAAATTTCCATTCACGTCTTGCTTCGCGATGTTCTCCTGCTGTCTGCCCGTTTGGCGACGCTTCTACAACCAAATTCAATTCTCCATTGTAACCATCATAAAAATTCGATTGTCCAAGACTGGAATTCATTTTGTGGCCAAATCCATTAAATTACGACTCTGTCGAAATCTTAGACCAAAAGGCAGATGTTTAGGAAGATTCCCTATGTAGCCATTCCCCTTCGGTTAGTCGTCCTAGGGTAGCTAATCCTAAGTGAGTATCGATCAGAGCGCACTAATGAAATATATCCATTTATTTTGAAATCCCCGATAATTGGGTCGAATTTTCAGACTATCACAATTCTCCCCTCCTTATAAAAAATTTCGTCCTCGAAATTTGTAGTCTACAAGTCCATATAGTCAAATAAGGTTACAGCTGATTACTCGAACAGATGTGGATACTTCTTCTTCATCTCATCTTCGCTATCCCACGTAGCTCCTTCGGTTCCATGGTGCTCCCAGATGACCTTGACCAGTGGTATCGTTTTGTTCCTCAGGACTTGCTCCTTTATGTCCTCAATCCTTACTGACTTTTCCACATACGAGACTCGATCATCCACTTCAATTACTTCATGATCGAGTATATGGCTTGGATCATGCTCATACTTCCTCAGCATTGACACATGAAACATGTTGTGAATTTGAGACAAGTTTGGCGACAAAGCTAAGCGATAGGCTAGTGTCCCGACTTTCTCCAAAATCTCAAATGGTCCCACAAATCTTGGGCTCAACTTGCCTTTCTTCCCAAACCGGGACAATCCTCTCATTGGTGACACCTTCAGAAACACATGGTCTCCAACTTGAAACTCCAATGGCCTACGTCGCCTGTCTGCATAGCTCTTC
Organism: Psidium friedrichsthalianum; assembly: GCA_019149425.1. NCBI lineage: Eukaryota > Viridiplantae > Streptophyta > Magnoliopsida > Myrtales > Myrtaceae > Psidium > Psidium friedrichsthalianum. Next base: position 5,949 of record JAGVVM010018942.1, on the reverse strand, counting down.
TATCTGCTTTACGATGTCCTCAGTCTATCCCTGATTACTTTAACTGCCTCTACCGACTGCTGGACCACTCAAGGCTAGTTATGCTCTTCTCGCCAACCTCGTCCCAGCAGACCGGCGTTCTGCAAGCTCGCCCATACAATGTCTCGAATGGCGCCATCCTAATACTTTGCTGGTAACTATTGTTGTAGGCAAACTCCACCAAATGCAGTTGCTCCTCCCAACCACCTTTGAAGTCAATGACACAAGCCCTCAACATATCTTCTAGTGTCTGTATAGTCCTTTTAGATTGTCCATCGGTCTGCGGGTGATTAGCCGTACTGAATCTCAACTCTGTTCCCAAAGCACCCTGCAGACTCTTCCGAAATGTCGTGGTAAAGCGAGGGTCGCGATCAGATACAATAGTTACAGGCACCCCATGTAGTCGCACAATCTGCCTTACGTATAACTCAGCTGACTTCTCCAAAGCGAGGTCCTTTCGCACTACAATGAAGTGGGCAGATTTAGTCAGCCTGTCGACTATCACCCAAATCGAGTCATTTCCTCTCTGACTCCTCGGCAATCTTGTTACAAAGTCCATAGTGACATGTTCCCATTTGCACTCTGGGATCTCCAACAGTTGCAGTAGTCCTCCAGGCTTACAATGTTGCGCCTTCACCTACTGGCACGTCAAGCACTTGGCTATATGTTTAGCCACATCCACCTTCATTCCATTCCACCAGTAGTGCTGACGTAAATTCTGGTACATCTTCGTGCTCCCAGGATGACTACTATAATTGCTCTTGTGAGCCTCAGACAGGATCCTTTCCTTTAGCTCCTCATCGTTCGGTACGCAAAGACGTCCTTTGAACTTCCATACTCCATCTTCAGTTACTTGAAATTCAGGCTTCCTCTTATCCACGTCGACGGATACAATCTTCTGGATATCAGGGTCCGTAAGCTGTAATTCCTTAATCCTCAGCTGAATCTCTGGTTCAACTCGTAGAGTAGCCATTAGGCTCGAGAGGTTCCCTACCTCTATCTTGAACTCTGAATCTCTTATCCCTTCTAATAGCGTCCATTCCTTAACCATTAGATGCGCGATGCTCGACTTTCGGCTCAAAGCATCCGCTACCTTATTCGCCTTTCCAGGATGGTACAGAATGTCGCAATCGTAATCCTTCAGAAGTTCCATCCAACGATGCTGCCTCATGTTCAGCTCCTTCTACGAGAACAAATACTTTAGGCTCTGGTGATCCGTATAAATCTGGAACCTTTCTCCCACCAGATAATGCCTCCAAATTTTAGTACAAACACTATTGCAGCCAACTCCAGGTCATGCGTCGGGTAATTCATCTCATGCGGTCTCAGTTGTCGAGATGCGTAAGCTACCACTCGTCCATGTTGTATCAATACGCATCCCAATCCTCTTAGCGACGCATCACTGTAAATCTCAAATCCTCTAGGTCCTGATGGGATTGTTAATACTGGTGCGGTAGTCAATCTGCGCTTCAGCTCCTGGAAACCTTCCTCGCACTTTGCGGTCCATTCAAACTTCAACTCCTTCAACAGACGAGTTAGTGGAGCGGTGTGACAGTCTGAAAATTCGACCCATTTATCGGAATTTCTAAATGAATGGAAACACTTCGTTATTTCACTCTGATCGACGCTCACTCAGGGTTAGCTACCCTGAGATGACCAACCGAAGGGGAAAGGCTATTTGGGAATTTTTCCCAATCAGCTGCCCGTTGGTCTGAGACTGAGACAGAGTCGGTATTTAATGAAATTGACCACAAAATGAAATCCGACATTGGACAATCCAATTAGTAAGATAAACATGATGAAGAAATGGATTCTGTTTCAGAAACGTCGCCCGAAGGGCAGACAGTCGGTGCACGTCGAGAAGCAAGACGTGAATGGAAAATTACCGAAATGCCCCCGGTAAATGCTCAGTCCTTGGAATGAGATCAAATAGGATTTTTGAGAGTGAATACGATAGAACGAAACCAAACCCAGTCCGAAATTCGTTCGCGCTAGAGACCCGATCGGTGCATTTGGCATGCAAATCGAGGCAAGTCAAATCGGTTGTCAAATCAATCATGTGTCACATCAATCAACAATCACATCCACCAATCAATCAAGGTCCAATTTCCAATGCAAATCAAATCTTGTCAACAGTACAAGTCTTATCATAGTCACTATTTAACCTAACCCACTATCCCACTGTGAGTTTTATTAAAGTTGGATAATCACTCTCTCTCCTCCCCTACACTTCATTCGGCCGGCCACCTTTCCCCCCATTCTCCCTCTCCCTCTCGTGATCTCTCTCTCCCTCACCCTCCCTCTCGGTAGCTCATCCCGCCGCCGTGCAAGCCGCCGTCAGCCACCGTCCGGTCTCCTCCGCCACCACCATCATTCCATCTTCCTTCGGTAAGGCCCTCAACCCTTCTTCTTCTCTTTTCCGTGGCCTTGGAGACCCCGAACTCACCTCGCCGTCTCCCTTTCTCTCTCGGTTGCGGACCGTCGCTCAAGCCGCCGCCATCGTCGCCGTCGTTCGCCACAACGGCCACCGTCCGCCATCACCAGCCATCATCCTTGGTTGGTGAGTCCTCTAGTCTCTTCTTTTTCTCATTTCCGTGGCCCGTGAACCACCAAGAGGCCGACCGAGTCCTCATTGTCTCTCTCTCTCTCGGCTGATTAGTGCACCGCGCCCAAGCCGCCACCGTCCGCCCCCGTTCCGTCGTCGCCGCCACCTCCAGCTCATCCAAGTAAGCTTCATCCCCTAATCGTGGCTTAGGCTAGTTGTATGTGTGAATGGTTTAAGGTATTAGTGGCTAGTAATGGTAATTAGGGTGTATTATGGGTAATTAAGCCTAATGGGCTTTAGACTAATCGTGTGTATGTTAATGGGCCGAACGTAGGGCGCGTGGTGAATGGGCCAAGGCTAGTAAATGGGCTCAAGAGACCAATTTGGGCCTAATTGAGCAAAAATAGAACTTCTGGGCTTAGATCTTGCAAATGGGCCTTGTATGGACGAAAATCAATTGAAATTGGGCCTCAATTTAAGTATTGGAAATAAGTTTTAAGGGCCCAATGGTGTACATGGGCCTAAGGACTTGAATTGGGCCCAAATAGGCAAAAATGGGCCTTTTAAGCTTACCTTCAATTATGGGCTTGGGCCATACACGAAAATTTTAATGATAATGCACCTTGAATTAATTAACTACCTACCATCAAATTATGGGCTTAGGTATGGTTAATGGGCCTTGAACCTTAATGGGCCCCAACTTGATTAAGTGGGCCCTACCTGGCTTATTGGGCTTAACATATCTTAATGGGCCGACCTACTTTAATGGGCATTATACCTTGATGGGCTTAGCCTATTTGTTGGGCCAGTTCTAAAAGTAAGAGCAATAGGGCCATAATCATGTGAGGTACCCAAATTGAGCCCAGTAGACCGTGAAAGTTTGTACAGGGTACTAGGTCCACTTGTGACATAACCCGATGAATATGGGTTGTTGACTGGTTGTCAAATTGTTATGCTGCCTTGCCTCGTTGCTTGTGAGACCTATGAAATTGCCTGCTCTGTGATCGATGCATTGTGAAATTGTCTGCACATTCTGTACTGTGAGCATAGCATGAGTCACCTAGAGTGTGACATGTTGAATGAGCCCTTGAGGCGTAGTTACGCGGGGAAATAGAGAGATAAAGGGTGACCAACGTAAGGCGTAACGAACGCAGTTGAGATATTGCCAAGTGGCGTTGTTAGATGGGCCCTGGTGGGAATTGGAGCGATAAGTAGACAGGATCCACTGGGATCATCTGTGGCAGACTGAATCATGCATTCGTTTTGTATTTGTGTGTGCTGCCATTAACCGTTTGTTGGCCGTTCATATTTGATATGCATGATGTATATACCTGCGCAGTCTGGGTACTCCTGTTTTGGGGTGTGGTACTTTCTTTGAGTTGGAGAGTGCACCCGAATTAGATGACCAGAAACCTTAGTCCATTGGATAGGACCGACCCCATTTACAAACCCTATCCTACGCTAGGCTTAGTGGTGAGCTTGCTGAGTCTCCGACTCACTGGCTGTGGTTGCCTCATTTTCAGATCCAGGACGCTAGTGATGGTCGAGCCCCCTGTACTTTTTGGATTGCCCGTGCAGATTGAGACCGAGATCACCCAGCATGTGGATGAGGACGCTGTTCTCTGGAAGCAACGACTGACTACCATCTGGGTAGATCCGGGTGACCCGCATTTTGTACCCCATAGGTTCGAGGTCTGGATGAGAGAGGGTATGTTCAGTTTTGAGGGGCCTCACCGCGATGCCCCCGTGCCTATGGAGGAGGACCCTGGTTTTCTCCATTCTGCTACTTATGGAGGAGAAGTGGTAGATCCAGACCCATTGGTAGAGCTGCCATCCTCAGGCCGCATGGAGGTCGATGGCCACGACGAGGGTGAGGACATGGAGTCAGACCCAGAGGTGGAGGACGACCCTTGGGCAGACTACGACCCCGAGGAGGAGCCGCTGGAGTGACCGTATCAGACGTCGAATCTTGATAGTCCGAGCGTAGGGCTTTTGATCCTAGTGTGTCTTTTCTTTTTGGGGTCTGTACCTAACGCTCGTTATTTATATGATATGATGCTTGGTATGATGTATACTTTCTTTTGTGTACTACCCCATTTTCGTATGTATGTATGTATGGATAGAAGGCACGCTTCCGCAGGTTTCAGGTTTGGCGTTTTGCGTTGGCGTCGTCTGGCCGCGGACGAGCGTCCTGGATCGTCGCTTGACTCGTAGGCCAGGCGCACGCAGAGGTGTTGGCATATGATGAGGGATGTCGCGAGCCTGCTTGGGGTTCGGGGCGTGACAACCCCCTTTCGAGTGGTATCAGAGCAAGGTCAGCTCGATACGAAACCGTTCGAGGAATTGGAGTGATAAGGCTGATGATTTGGGGGTAGTTAGCTAGACAGACCCTAACCTAGGGATCATGAAAGGATAGAATGCATGAATTGATTGGCGCATGTGTTTGCAGAGTTGGATCGTTAGTCTAGCATGGCTATAGACTATGATATCTCGAACTAATCTGCAGATGCGTCAGGACCTGAGGTAAGGTTCTAAAGCATAGCCCCATGAGTAGGGTGCTTGAGTGCCGTTTGCTGATGACTAGCTGTCAGTTATTGATGCTTGTATGCCTAGTCGGCTGTCGCACGCTGCTTGAACATCATGCGTTGCACGATTTCTGCATTAAAGGAAAAATGGTTAAAAATGAAATCGATTTAAAATGAAGATTTGGGGTTTGAAAGCGCATGCATCATATTTTATTGGGCTGAGTACCGTCAGCCTGGTATGGGACAGGTCTGACGGGACGCCTACAAACCATAATGAAGCGTGGTATGGGACACGTGGAATGGGGCTCTCTTTGGAGGTGAATGACTTAGGACTGCTGTTCGCACCAAGAAATGATGAGGGCGGGAGTGGTCGCCGGGGCAGAGACCCGATCAAGGAGTGGCTTCCGACAGGCTTCTAGTTGAGGTGGCGAACAGAGTGGCCTGGGTTGGGCATTGTCAGGGTTGAGTCTAGGTGTCTTCCGAGTCCAATTGCATTTAAAAGCTGCAGCGAACTTTACATACATGTTCATGTCAGTAGGCGCGACAGTAGGCGAAAGCTTGATTATTAGTCTTAGGATTCCAATTCCTGAATGGATTTTATTTGGTTTAGGTGAGAGATAGTTGAAAGGATGAGCAATAGGGGCAGAAGACCCAGTGCTGGTGCGTCAAGCTCAAGGGCTCCTGCATCTGAAGGAGACCCGAGGATTGAGGAGATGATGAGGGTGCTGACCGAGGTTAGCAATTTGATGGGTAGGCAAGCCGCTGAGAGGGCTGCCACTGTTGCCCAAGCAGCTGAGGCCGCTGTGGCCGCTGTTAATGGAGCCAATGGAGGCAACGGGCATGGTAATGGAGGGCGTCAGA